>ML359170.1:0-67458 GCA_005239505.1 Nicotiana paniculata
TCAAAACCAAATATACACACGACTTCAAAATCATCCTATGAACTTATTCGAGTAATTAAACCAATAAAATAACATCAAAAATAATGAATTAAACTCAAAAATCCTTAGAATTTCCTCAAACTTCATAAACTATCAAATTTTCCAATTTTGATTCGAAACACGTCAAACCAAGTCCGTTTCTTTCTAAATTTTACAGATAACTCACATAACACATATTGAACCTGTTCCGGGCTCCGGAACCATAATACGGGCTCGGTAACACAGATTTCACATCAAAGTTCATTTTCAAAAGTCTTTATTATTTCCAGGAAATAATTTCCTTTAAAAATTCATTTCTCGGACTTGGGACCTCGGAATTCGATTCCGGGCATACGCCCAGGTCCCATATTTTCCTATGGATCCTCCGAGACCGTCAAATCACGGGTTCGGGTCCATTTACCAAAAATATTGACCAAAGTCAATTTTATTCCATTAATTATCATCAATTCAATTGTTTAACACATTTCCACATAAAGGCTTCCCTGCTACGTGCCCGTGCTGGACACGCATATCAAGGTGAGATTGACGGAGGCTTTCGGGGCCTCGGAATACAGTTTTTGCTAATTAACACAAGATGACCTTTTGGGTCATCACAATTTTTTTATGGTATTGTACATCGGAATTTGATTTTGTTAGCTTTTTCTCAATTATTATTTTTTATTTTTAAACAGGGAGTATGAGCAGAGTAATAGGAACATGAACTTCGATGATTCATTTTTTCATCGAGTAAATTTTTACTGTATTTTTATTCAATTTGTCATACTTATTTAGCATCATTAGATTATTTAATTATTTATTTTTGTACAAATCATGCAAATGCCCAAGGAAGAAAATTCACATGTAAGTTGCGGGTTGTATTCTTTGGCAAAAGGTCCTTTTGATGGAATTCAATGATTCAAGGGGTATGAAATAAATTATTTTCAGTTTCATTCTAAAAAACTCGAAGGTAATAGGGTGAAACAAAATAGTGGTGTTCTAGTAAGAGGAGTAATGAATGGTCAAAATATAAATTACTATGGTGTTCTAACCGAAATAGTAAAACTTGAATACTTCGAAGGTAAACGAATAATTTTATTTAAAAGTGATTGGTGGGATGTTGATTACGTTGGAAAAGGAGTGATAGATAAACATGACTTTGTTAGTGTCAATATTAACCGAAAGTTAGCAACAAATAAACCATTTGTGCTTACAACTCAAACAAGTTTATTATGTCAAGGATAATCTTCATCCCAATTGGTCAATTGTCTTGAATGGTCATTCTGCTTATTTTACTGATGGTAGTGTCAATGAAGAAACTTTTCAACAAGATGCTCAAGATTTCTCTTGTACATTTTAGGAAGATGAAGACTTTATGTATTGGGGAGGAAATGATCTTGATGTTATCCGCACCGATTTTACCTCAACTGGTGATATTATTGAAGACTTCGAATCAGAACCTGAAACCGATGATGAAGATTTGTTACTCTAAATATTTAGAAGTCTTATATGCATATTTATTTATGCTCAGTTAATATTAAAACTTTTACTTATTTTCTTGAGAGAAGGTGTTTAATTCTTTATTATTTTATTTAACTTATGTATTTCTTCAATATACTGAATTATTTTGATTGAATATTAATTAATATTTAATAGTGTGATAATTATAGTTTGATTGAGTTCAAAGATTCTTTTCTACAGGGTGTATGTTGATGGATTATCTAGTTACAACTTACAAGGGAAACTTATCAAAAAAATTTGTTAGATCAATAGACTATCGAAACAAGTTATGTATTGATTTGATGAATGTCGAAATTGTTAAGTTTAGAATTTTAATAATGATCAATAATCTAAAAGAAGCCTTGACTAATGAAATCTCTTTTATATGCAGATTTAGTAAGCAACGATGTTGATAAAAGGAAAGAAGATCCTATTCAACGACTATGTATTTTGAACTTTGCTTTACATGAAAAATGAATCAATCAGTCAAAGAACAAAGAGCAAAGTCAATCAGTCAGCCTTGTCAAAGATTCTCAAGAGGACAAGCGTGCAAGAATGGAAAGAGAGCTAATCAAGGCTAGAGATCAAATCTAGTAGATTCTGCAGAAGCTCAAATCAAGGAGGAATGAAGGAAGCAGTTCGTCAAGATTAAGAATGAATCTAGCTACCATTTCAAGCAAGATTCATGAGTCTACCCTTGGGTCTTTTTCTTAGATGTATATGTCTCACAAGGAAAGGACTCCTAGAAATGCTGCCATACAATCCCAGAAGACAAGGAAACGGAAGACTCATCAAGCTATAAAGGAAGAAGCAGAAGAACATCAAAAGGCACACAACTACATCATATGTTTCTGAGCCTTTCTAGTTCTTAACAGAAACATTGTATTCTTGAGTCTGCAAGTGTCACAAAAGATAGGAAAGTTAGAACACAAAACTAGAGTTGTGTCAATATTGGAAAGAATCACAGTTGATGTATATCGTTGGTGGTGAACGTATTAAAACCACCACTGATGTAAGCATTCATCAAAGATCTAAGAGAACCCTTGTAATTCAAAGAAACTGGATGTAGGTACCACACCGACACTGAACCGGTATAAAAACTTATGTGTCTTGGCCTTTCTTTTCATTTAGTTTATCTCTACTGAAATCAATCTCTCCGC
The DNA here is from genome assembly GCA_005239505.1 of Nicotiana paniculata. Classification (NCBI taxonomy): domain Eukaryota; kingdom Viridiplantae; phylum Streptophyta; class Magnoliopsida; order Solanales; family Solanaceae; genus Nicotiana; species Nicotiana paniculata. The sequence continues at coordinate 2,676 of ML359170.1, forward strand.
AAAGTCTAGTCGATTAAACTCATACTTAGTCAACTAAAATTTTTAAATCGATTAACCCCCCCCCCCCCCCCCTCGACCTTTTGTACTTTTATAAATCTTTCGTGAACCACATATATATGAATTTTGCTACATTTGTTTATTTAACTATGAAACTTTTCTTATGTTAGTACTATTCTTATAGTTACTGCAAGTGTATGATAAAGTTTATACTTTGCTATGAAAGTTTATTTTGTCTCTAAATTGGTAGCTTTTGAAACAAGACCATTCTTTTAGTTAAAACATTATGTTCAAACACGTGTATCATGGCTAAAAAAATTATAATTGCTACAGTTATTTTAAATTCATAGTACAAACTTAGAATTAGCTTATACCACTTATTGTAGCTATATAAATTCGTGGCTATTTCATTTTGTCATGATAATTAGTTGTAGCTATTGAGCTAACTATTGCCATGAATTTTATAAATTGAAGCAAAGATGTTCCTTTAGCTATAAGATTTTGATTGACATAAATTAATGTGGCAAAAAATATTTTGTTGCTATAACAACTTTAAACACGTGGCCAAAACTAATAATTAGCTACAAATATTTAGTGTAGCAATAAATTTATAACTATTGCCACGATAGTTAGAAACTATAACAAAAATGAGAAATTAGTTTTGCCGGTTTAACTTGTGTATCTAAATTTTTTTTAAGAAATTGTGAATAGCTACACAATTATAATTTTTGTGGCTGATATTCGGTAATAGCCACTTTTTTAAAATTTGTATCTAAGAATCTGTAGCTATAGATGAATAATATTGTAGTGGTTATTGAATATTGAGTATGAAGTTAGAGGGGATTACAATTAATGTTTTATTAATTTTTATTATACATAAGAGTATTTTTTTCATCAGGGTGATCCCAAAAATAACACAATTAGTAAGTGAATTATTTTTGAAAAATTAAAAAATGATAATTGAGCACCATTATTATTTATTTGGTGTAAGTTGCTTCTCCATTTGTTACTAAAGGAGGGACAGGAGATCATGCATTACCAATAGGAATGTACCTAACCCGTTTGTTGATGAGATCCAGATTAATACAATATATGAGATAGCTTCTCATTCTCAACACTGGTTATATATATTTCTTTGTTGAGTATATATATGACTCCGACACCCATTGCTGATGCGAAACCATACAGCTTTAAGGATTTGAAAGATGTGACCTACAACTTTCACCCGCTCTTCGTGTTTAAAAATACCAGGCACGGGAGACTGTTCAGCTACAAAGGACATGAAGCCTTAACTATATCAAAACATGGGATTTCTTTTGGCCAAGTAAAATGAGCTATGTTGACCATCCAACTAGATTTTGTAATGAGATTGAAATACGTACTAACCGATGAAAACGGCCGGCATCCATGTCTGATGAAGTTAAATGATTTCTGCTTTCAATATAAACTTGCAGTTATTTATGATGAAAAACCAAGTACATATTTGGTTGGGATGATAGAATGAAGGGAGCAACTCAACTTGCAAGCCTCTTCACTTGGTTGCATGATATGCGATTTGCATTTGGTGGTATGGAGCCTTCAATCATAATGATTGACAAGGACTTCAACATCAAAGTATTGGACTTTGGTTTCCTGGTTCGTGTGAGGGAGGAGGATGACGGAGTTGTTAGCATTCCTTATGTGAAGATCTCTGATAGGTTATAAGTACCTTCGACTATGTTTTGATGATCTAACAAATTTACTGTCAAGAATCAGATAAAGAACCTGATACACATCTTCAAGAACTTAAAGATCAACAAGTCTCCAGTTGGGTACACAGTTCAACTCTTCAGAGTCAAAGAAACAGTAGAGGGAACAAATAACTACCAGTTCCCGATGTGACCGTACAATTCAACAAGTCTCCAGTTGGGGACACAGTTCAACTCTTCAGAGTCAAAGGAACAGCAGAGCGAACAGATAGCTACCAATTCCTGGGGTGACTGTACAAGTCAACTCTTCATAGCTGTAAAGTTGCTGCATGCACACGCTACAGTGCAGAAACAATGCAGCAGTCAACTTTATGGGGAATGCTCTTTACCTAACTTGCTTACATCATCCAAGTGATGTCACAAATGAGATATTAACATCAAGCAAAGGAAACATAAATCACTTGCACATTCAAGAACTCGTCAAGCATTCTCTCAAGTTTGTGTCAATCTTGCAAGTGATTCTCAAGGGCATCAAGAACGAAGAACAACATAACCAAGGACCAGTCCATGTATTGAAGTTATTACATGTCCTTAGGTTTGTTGAGTCTTTGTTATTTAATCTTCATTTGTAACTTCCACCCAGCTTACTTAGAAGCATGTTTGTAGAAAATCTTTTGTAAATCATAAACCCTTGTGTTTGTGTCTTGGCTAGAGTTAGTCAAGTTGTAAAGTCTTTGTAATAGAGTTATTACAAAGTGGCATGTAATAAGGTGTTACAAGTTAGTGCGGATTAAGAGGTTAATTCCTAAGTTTAAAGTCTTTGTAATAGAGTTATTACAAAGTGGCTTGTAATAGAGTGTTACAAGTTAGTGAGGGATTAAGAGATTAATTCCTAGGTTACAATAGGTTGTAATCTAAAGTTGCTCAATAGTGAAGTTGAAATCCTACAAGTGATTTTTGATCCTGTGAGCTGGGAGTTTTTGTCACGACCCGAAATCCCACCTTCAGGCCGTGATGGCGCCTAATGTTGCACCCGCTAGGCAAGCCAACGTGTTAACTGAATTGATTTATTAACATGTGAAAATAATAAATACTGACTAGATAATAGAGATAAAGTGCGGAAGCATTAACATAAGTCTAAATAACAATAGCTAATAACGCGGAATTCCATTTAAGTACAACCCAGAAGTGGAGTCACAACCTCACGAACTAGTCTAAGATTTGACTAAAAACAACAGTTTGAAAATAAAATGATGTATCTGTCTGGGAAGCACATAAAAGACAGAATGAAAGATAGACAGGGACGCCGAGATCCACGAACGCCATGCGAAACTACCTCGGTGTCGTCTGGAATGGACTGAAGGACACTCCCACTAGCGATTTCCACTGGGTCCGGCTGCGTAATCTGCACAACATAAAGAAGTATAGGTGTAGTATCAGTACAACCGACCCCATGTACTGAGTAAGTGCCGAGCCTAACCTCGGCGAAGTAGTGACGAGGCTAGGACACAACGATAAATAGTACTTGTGCAGTTCAATAGTATAGCAGAAAATAAACAAGGTACAGTTACGGGGAAGAACATGCTGGGGATAAGAGGGGCAACAATTGCTAAAACTGTAGAATCAAGTACTAACGGAAATGTAGAAGCAAAACAGGAAATATCAACCCGAACAAGTAAAATAGACAGGAGAAAAACACGGCATGACCCCTCGTGTATAGCCTCAAATAAAACAGCACGGAACGTCCCCTCGCGCATAAACAATAATGACTCGGCACGGAATGTCCCCTCGTGCATCAACAATAATCAATCGGCACGGAATGTCCTCTCGCGCATAAATAATAATCAATCGGCACAGAATGTCCCTTCGCGCATAAATAATAATCAATCGGCACGGAATGTTCCCTCGTGCATAAATATAATCAATCGGCACGGAATGTTCCTTTGTGCATAAATATAATCAATCGACATGGAATGTTCCTTCGTGCATAAATATATTCAATCGGCACGGAATGTTCCTTCGTGCATAAATATAATCAATCGGCGCGGAATGTTCCTTCGTGCATAAATATAATCAATCGGCACGGAATGTTCCTTCGTGCATAAATATAATCAATCGGCACAGAATGTTCCTTCGTGCACGATGAGTGTAAAAGCAACAATTAATATGAAAGTTTAACAATACGACATTCCAAATGTTCAGAAATAATCAACAAAATTCTACTGTCCCGGCAAGGGACTCAGCTATAACCAATCTCACTCAAAAGTGTAAGATCAACAGTAAATCCTCAACCAAACACATAATCAAAAACTTTCTACGTCATGAAGTAATCTCAAGGTACCACTTTCAAGGTTCCCAATAATTCACAACACGGAGAATATCAAAGAACAATAAATAACTCATTAAAATCGACTCACGGGCATGCTAGACCACAACATATAGGTACCCGTCACCTCACCTATACATTGGACATGAATTACACCTAGCAAATAAGACTCTATACATATTCCCTCAAGCTAAGGTTAGACCAAACACTTACCCCGGCTCCAAGAATGCAAGTCAAGCCTTAATCACGGCCTTTCCTCTTGAATCCGACTCCGAAACGATAATATCTAGACATAATTGACTTAATAACATCAATAATAATTCAATAACTCAATTCCAAAGCCTATTTATACAATTCTCATAATTCTTCCAAAATACCAAAATTCGACCCCGGACCCGCTTGGTCCAAACTCGAGGTTTGGACCAAAACCCGATAACCCATTCCCCCATGAACCCGAATATACAATTTATTTTGAAATCCGACCCCAAAATGAGGTTGAATTTCCAAAATTTTCAAAAGCCCTAACTTTACCCAAAACTCCCAATTTCTACCATTGATTCCATGTTTTTAGGCCTAGAATTTAGTGATTGATGAAGGAAAATGGAAGATTAAGATCACTTACCTAAGTGTTTATGGAGGAAGGGCAGCTTGGAACTCGGCTATGGGGCTTGGAGAAGAAGGAGATGGTGAAAATATGAAAATCCCGTAATGGGTATCCTGTTCTTGGACACTTTAAATAAGTGGGCGATATTACTCTACGCGATCGCGACATGTGCCCTGCGATCGCGGAGAGTTCTGGCCTTAGACTTACGCGATCGCAAAGGAAGGAATTGCGATCGCATAGTATACTAACACAGTCTATTGCGATCGCGACACGGAAGTCGCGTTCGCAGTGAGCAAAATAGCACCCAGCCCCCAGCTCACATTTGCACTACGCATTCGTGTATGGTCCTTCTCGATCGCATAGAGTACTGCCCCTAGGCTCCGCGATCGCAACCCAGGCTCTGCGTTCGTCTAAGGTAATTTCCCAACCCCCAGCCATAAACACATCGCGATCGTGTGAGTTACCCCACGATCGTGGAGAGTAAATCACAGAACATCAGGAAACAGCAGAACATCAGATTTTTCTAACTCTTTTGCACCCCGACACCTACCCGAAAACTCACCCGAGCCCTTGGGGCTCAAAACCAAATATACACACGACTTCAAAATCATCCTACGAACTTATTCAAGTAATATAACCATCAAAATAACATAAAAAATAATGAATTAAACTCCAAAATCTATAGAATTTTCTCAAACTTCATAAACTTCTAAATTCTCCAATTTTGATCCGAAACACGTCAAATCAAGTTTGTTTCTTACCAAATTTTACAGATAACTCACATAACCCATATCGAACCTATTCCGGGCCCCGGAACCAATATACGGGCTAGGTAACACAGATTTCACATCAAAGTTCATTTTCAAAAGTCTTTCTTATTTTCAGAAAATAATTTTCTTTAAAAATTCATTTCTCGGATTTGGGACCTCTGAATTCGATTCCAGGCATACGCCCAGGTCCCATATTTTCCTACGGACCCTCTGGGACCGTCAAATCACGGGTCCGGGTCCGTTTACCAAAAATGTTGACCAAAGTCAATTTTATTCCATTAATTATCATAAATTCAATTGTTCAACACATTTCTACGTAAAGACTTCCCGGCTATGCGCTCGGGTTATGCACGCACATCGAGGTGAGATTAATGGAGGCTTTTGGGGCCTCGGAACACAATTTTTGCTAAATTTACACAAGATGACCTTTTGGGTCATCACAATTTTCCACGTAAACTCCATTGTGTCATTTACTTACTGGAGTGTGCGTGTGTTTTGTGAGAACTGATAGAGAATCGGGTTCTCTATACAGTTTGGTGGACGCTCATATTCTGTCAATCTCCCTTATGCTCCTGAGGCTTATGAGGGTACTCGAACTTTAGAATCTGATGTTTACGTATTCGGTGTTCTGCTTCTGGGGTTGATTGCCAATAAAGAAAATGTCTACACACCATATTATCGTTGGATAATGATGGTGAGCTCGCTTGTAGAATCACAAAATTAGCAGCAGAATGCCTGGCTGAGGATCCAAATGCACGACCAGATGTCTCTGTGAACTTGTCCAATTTGATATCCAATATTGCACGTGGACAGCGTCAAGTTATGCATAGCAATGTTCTTGGAGTATCTACCTCTCATCTTAACGTTGGCAGTTGGTGGCCTGGGAATCCTCTTGTTTAATTAAGAGCCTGCAACACTGGAACTGATATTCTTCATCCAAACATTTCACTTTCTTTGTATGTTTATGATTATTAAGTGCTTATTATCTTCGTATGATCGATTGTCAGTTTTGATTACTCATTGACGGTGAAACAGACAAGTGATAGTTTTGCATAATATCTTTAAGAGGTGTACAGTAGTATGTAATTCGATTAATATTATGTGTTGTGCGGTCTATGTGAACTACACTGCTAAGAACGATAATAAACAAAGCATGGGAAAAAAAAAACATGAGTAACAATGTGATAGGAAAATATAGGGACATTCTAAGAACCCGTTTGGCCATGAAATTTTTTTTAATTTTTTTTGAAATCTTTTACGTTTTTTTGAAATTAATATTTGGCCATAAAATTTTTAATTTTCACTTGAAGACGAATTTTGAAATTTTTTTAAAATTTGAAAAATTCCAAAAAGTTGTGTTTCAAATTTTTCACTCAGATCACTCACAAAAATTCAAAAACAACTCAAAATTATATTCATGTCCAAACAAAACTCTAATTTTCAAATATTATTTTCACTTGAAATTTTTTCTCACTTTTTTTCAAATCTTACAATTCTTATGTCCAAACGCCCACTAAATTTAAATGCTGTGGAGTTTGAGCCGAGAAAGTAGGTATTTGAAATTATTTCTATTTCTACTTATACTTATTTGTAGAAAACCTAAAAAACGATCAAACCGAACATCGAATTAAATCGATACTTTTTTGGTTCGGTTTGATTTTGATTTTGAATTTTAAAAACGATCACATTTGGTTTGTGTCACGACTCGAAATTCCCATCGCCGGGACCGTGATGACGCCTAACATTGAACCCGCTAGGCAAGCCAACATTACTGATTAATTACCTTATTCCTTCATCTTTAACAGTTTACCAGACTTTATAATAAAATCACGTAATTTAAAATACGAAATAACATGGTTAAACAGTTTGATATAATACTAATACGAAATTCAAAATCAAAGTACTCCCAGAACAAGTGTCACAATCTCACGGACTATCAATGAATATTACAAATAGGAGTCTGAACAAAATCTAAGTATACATCTGCCTCAGAAGTAAATAAGAGCATAATGGAAATAAAGTAGGAGGGGACGCCAAGGCCTGCGGACGTCTGCAGGACTACCTCAGAATCTTCAATGGACTGAAGGCAACCTCCTCACTCTAAGGTAAGTAGGGTCCTGTACTGGGATCTGCACAAAAGTGCAGAGTGTAACATCAGTACAACCGACCCCATGTACTGAGTAAGTGTCGAGCATAACCTCCGCGAAGTAGTGACGAAGCTGGGACACGACAACCAAATAAACCTGTGCAGTTTAATCATGTACGAAACAAAACAATAATAATGACAAGAAATACGCAACTAGATACCAAATAGGGAAGGAGAAAATATGTTGAGGGGAGAGAGTATCAATTAATGGGAATAACGGGGTAAAGAAACAAATTAAATATCAACTTAAACTACAGAAATAGTAACACAAAGAAAACAAGTGCACGACATCACCCTTCGTGCTTTTACTCTCATCCTCACCAAACAATAAATAGAATGCACGGCATCACCCTTCGTGCTTTTACTCTCATCCTCACCATAATTCAATAGAAATGGCACGGCATCACCCNTACAATCCGTCAAGGAAAATCAACAATACAATAATAATAAAAGCCATAACGTCCCGGCAAGAGAGCCAACAGTAGAATCAATATCATCCCGGTAAGGGAAACAACTATAACCAATCTCACTTAGTTATTTAACTTCACGTAATAATTCTTAACTTGAACCAATACTCAACAATGATCAATACCAAAGAAATACCACCAACATGAATAATTATCAAAATAAACTCAAGTAGTTTGATGAAAAATCACATAAATCACAATATTCGACTCACGGACATGCTTGACTCCAACGTATAGATACTCGTCATCACACCTATACGTTTCACATTACACTAACACGTAGCAGATAAGACACCATACCTATTCCCTCAAGCTAAGGTTAAGTCAAACACTTACCTCGAATTTCACGACCAAACTCAAGCCTCAATTACCGCTTTCCCTTTAGAATTCACCTCTGATTCAATTGTATCTAAACATAATTAGCTTAATAATATCAATAAGTGCTAAATAATTCAACCCCAATGCTTAATTATGAGTTTTCTATCATTCTTCCCAAAGAGTCAAAAATCGACCCCGGGCCCGCTTGGTCAAAACACGAGGTTCGGACCAAAACTCGATCACCCATTCGTCCACGAACCCGGTTATGTAATTAATTTTGGAATCCTACCCAAAAACAAGGTCTAAATTCCAATTATACAAAAAGCCCTAACTCTACCCAAATCCCCAATTTTCTACCATTAAAACCCTAGAACTTTTTATGAAAGTTGATGAAAACATTAGAAAATTGAAAAAAAAATTAGTTAATGGACACTTACCTATGATTTGGGAAAAAAATCTCTTGAGAAAATCGCCCTAAGTCTTTTATTTTTGTGTGAATTGAAAAGGAAACGGCTGGAATTCTATTTTAAAAACTTCACTGCCCGACCCTCGCACCTGCGACGCTTGGGTCGCACCTGCGGTTGCGTAGGTGCGGAAAACCCTCCGATGCTGCGGAAATGAACAGGCCCACTGGGGGCCGCACCTGCGGAAAGAGATCCGCTTCTATGGAAATGAACAGGCCCACTGGGGGCACACCTGCGGAAAAAGATCCGCTTCTGTGGAACTGCTTCTGCGGAAATTCGTCTGCATCTGCGAGAGGAGGGGAAACCGGGCTGGACCACACCTGCGACCTAAAATGCGCACTTGCGATCTCGCACCTGCGGTCCTAGGCTCACAGGTGCGGGTACACCAGAACTGGTGCACCAGAAGTGTGTTCCTAAGTCTAAACACCCTGAAACATATCTGAAACTCACCCGAGTCTTCGGGGCTTCAAACCAAACATGCATAGAACCTCAAAAACATCCTACGTACCTTCTCGTCTGATCAAATAACCAAAATAACATCTTAAACGACGAATTTAGCATCAAAATCAAAGATAAATCTCAAGAACTTTTAAACTTTCAAATTTTACAACCACGGATCTGAATCACGTCATATGACCTCCGTTCCGTACCAAATTTTACAGGCACAACTCAAATATCATATTAAACTTGTACTGGGCTTCGGAACCAAAATACGGGCCTGATACCACCAATTTCAAATATAGCCAAATTTTCAAAAACTCTTATAAATTTCAGTTAAACAATTTCTTTCAAAAATTCATTTCTCGAGCTTGGGACCTCGGAATTCGATTCCGGGTATACGCCTAAGTCCCATATTTTCCTACGGACCCTCCGAGAACTTCGAATCACGGGTCCAGATCCGTTTACCCAAAATGTTGACCGAAGTCAACTTAAATTCAATTTTAAAGGCAAAATTAGCATTTTTCTCAGTTTTTCATATAAAAACTTTCCGGATACACGCCCGGACTGTGCACGCTACAAGAGGTAAGATAAAAGGAGGTTTTCAAGACCTTGGAACACCGTTTTGACTTTTAAAACAAGGGATGACCTTTTGGGTCATCACATTCTTCACCTCTAAAACAAACGTTCGTCCTCGAACGGACATAGAAAAGTACCTGAATCAGGGAAAAGATGGGGATATCGGCTCAGCATATCGGATTCAGACTCCCAGGTAGCTGCCTCGGCAGGCTGACCTCTCCACTGAACACGAACCGAAGGATAACTCTTTGATCTTAACTGACGAACCTGCCGGTCTAGAAATAGCTACCAGCTCCTTCTCATAGGTCAAGTCCTTGTCCAACTGGACACTGCTGAATTCTAAAACATGGGTTGGATCTCCGTGATACTTCCGAAGCATAGACACATAACACTGGATGCACATATGATAAATTCGGTGGCAACGCAAGTCTGTAAGCCACCTCTCCCACTATATCAAGGATCTCAAAAGAACCGATGTACCTAGGTCTTAGCTTGGCCTTCTTTCCAAATCTCATCACGCTCTTCATGGGCGACACCCGAAGCAACACCCGCTCTCCAACCATGAATGCCACATCATGAACTCTACGGTCAGCATAACTCTTCTGCCTGGACTGAGATGTACATAGTCTATCCTGAATGATCTTAATCTTATCCAAGGCATCCTGCACTAAGCCTGTAGCCAACAACCGAGCCTCTCCCGGCTCAAACCACCCAACCGGCGACCGACATCGCCTACCATATAATGCCTCATAGGGAGCCATCTGAATGCTCGACTGATACATGTTGTTGAAGGAAAACTCAACTAATGGCAAGAACTGATCCCAAGAACCTCCAAAGTCAATGACACAGGCTCGTAGCATATCCTCACAAATCTGAATAGTATGCTCGGACTATCCGTCCCTCTGAGGATGAAACGATGTGCTCAACTCAACTCTCGTGTCCAACTCACGCTGAACTGCCTTCCAAAAATGCGAGGTAAACTGCGTACCTCGGTCAAAAATAATAAACACGGGCACGCCATGAAGACGAACAATCTCCCTAATGTAGATCTCTGCCAATCTCTCCGAAGAATAGGAAACTGCCGCGGGAATGAAATGCGCTGACTTGGTCAGCCTATCCACAATAACACATACTGCATCGAACTTCCTCCGAGTCCATGGGAGCCCAACAACGAAAACTATGGTGATACGCTCCCACTTTCACTCAGGAATCTCAATCTGCTGAAGCAATCCACCAGGCCTCTGATGCTTGTACTTTACCTGCTGACAATTCAATCACCGAGCTACATATGCCACAATATCCTTCTTCATCCTCCTCCACCAATAATGCTGCCGCAAATCCTGATACATCTTTGCGGCGCCCGGATGAATGGAGTACCGGGAACTATGGGCCTCCTCTAATATCAACTCACAAAGTCCATCCACATTGGGCACACAAATACGTCCCTGCATCCGTAAAACCCCATCGTCACCAACTGTTATCTACTTGGCACCACGGTGCCGCACCGTGTCCTTAAGGACACATAAATGAGGATCATCATACTGCCGATCTCGAATATGATCAAATAATGAAGAACGAGCAACTGTATAAGCTAGAACACGACCGGGCTCGGAATCATCCAATCTCATGAACCGATTGGCTAAAGCCTGAACATCCAAAGCAAGCGGTCTCTCCCCGACCGGAATATAAGCAAGGCTACCCATACTGGCTGACTTCCTACTCAAAGCATTGGCCACCACATTGGCCTTCCCCGGATGATATAAGATGGTGATGCCATAGTCTTTCAACAGCTCCAACCATCTCCTCTGCCTCAAATTTAACTCCTTCTGCTTGAAAAAATATTGCAAGCTCTTGTGATCCGTGAACACCTCACATGACACGCCATAGATAATGCCTCCAAATCTTCAACGTGTGAATAGTGGCTGCTAGCTCCAAATCATGAACTGGATAATTCTTCTCGTGGATCTTCAATTGACGCGAAGCATATGAAATAACCTAGCCATCCTGCATCAACACTGCACCAAGTCCAACCCGAGATGCATCACAATACACAGTATATGGCCCTGAACCTGTGGGAAAAACCAACACTGGCGCCGTAGTCAAAGCTATCTTGAGCTTCTGGAAGCTCGCCTCACACTCTTTTGACCACCTGAACTGGGCACCCTTCTGAGTCAACCTGGTCATCGGGGCTGCAATAGACGAAAACCCCTCCACGAACCGACGGTAATAGCCCGCCAAACCCAGGAAACTCCGGATCTCTGTAGCTGATATGGGTCTAGGACAATCCTTGACCGCTGACATCTTCTTAGGATCCACCTGGATACCCTCTGCTGATACAACATGACACAAGAATGCAACTGAACTCAACCAAAACTCACATTTCCAAAACTTAACATATAGCTGACTGTCCCTTAGAGTCTGGAGAACGACTCGATAATGCTGCTCATGCTCCTCCTGGATACGGGAATAAATCAGAATATCATCAATGAAGACAATCACGAAGGAATCCAAATAAGGCCTGAACACTCGGTTCATCAAGTCCATGAAAGCTGTTGGGGCATTTGTCAACCCGAATGACATCACTAAAAACTCATAATGCCCGTACCGAGTGCGAAAAGTTATCTTAAGGACATCGGATGCCCTAATCCTTAATTGATGGTAGCCAGATCTCAAATCAATCTTCGAAAATACTTTGGCACCCTGAAGCTGATCGAACAAATCATCAATCCTCGGCAACAGATACTTATTCTTGATGGTAACCTTGTTCAACTGCCGATAATCTATGCACATCCTCATCGACCCATCCTTCTTCTTAACAAACAACACCAGCGCATTCCAAGGAAAGACACTAGGCCTAATAAAGCCTTTATCAAGCAAGTCCTGCAATTGTTCTTTCAACTCCTTCAACTCTGGCGGGGCCATATGATATGGCGGGATAGAAATGGGCTGAGTGCCCGGAGCCAAATCAATGCAAAAGTCACTATCCCTGTCGGGTGGCATACCCGGCAGGTTTGCGGGAAACACCTCTGGAAAATCTCGAACGACGGGCACATAATTCATAGAAGGAACCTCAGCACTGGAATCACGAACATAGGCCAAATAGGCCTAACACCCCTTCTCGACCATACACCGAGCCTTCATATATGAGATAACCCTGCTGGAAGAATGACCAGAAGTCTCTCTCCACTCCAGTTGAGGCAACCCCGGTAATGCTAAGGTCACGGTCTTGGCATGAAAGTCCACTATGGCATGTTAAGGCGACAACCAATCCATCCCCAAAATAACATCAAAGTCTACCATATTAAGGAGTAGAAGATACACGGGTCTCAAGACCACCAATAACCACTACACAGGAGTGGTAGATACGATCTACCACAATGGAATCACCCACCGGTATAGACACATATACAGGAGTACTCGGAGAACTATGAGGCATAACCAAATAAGGAGCAAAATAAGATGACACATAGGAATATGTGGACCCTGGATCAAATAAAACCGAAGCATCCCTGCTGCAAAGTAAAACCATACCTGTGATAACCACATCGGAGACCTCAGCCTCAGGTCTGGCTGGAATATCATAACATCGGGGCTAGGCCCCACCAATCTGAACTACATCCCTGGGACGACCTCCTGCTGGCTGACCTCTACCTCTAGTATCATGGCCTCCACCTCTAACTGCCTGACCTCCACCTCTAACACCTCGACCCCCACCTATGGCTGGCTGAGCGGGTGGTGGAACACCTGGTGCGGGAACCATGTCACGAGAACCCTAGTGCTGAGAACTTCTCGAAGCTCGAGGGCAAAAGCTAGTAATATGCCTCAGACCACCACAAGTATAACAAGATCTCGTCTATTGAGACTGCTGGCCTTGAAACTGACCCTGACGACCTGAGTAACCACCCTGAAAACTTTGGAGCGACGGTGCACTAATAGGAGCTGGTGGTGCACTGTAGGGCAACTGATCAGAATACTGCATGTGGAAACCACGGCCACCTGGAGCACTGCGAGAAACCTGAAGTGCTAACTGAAACGGCCTAGGAAGATGGCCCCTACCAAAAGAATCCCTGCCTCCAGATGAGACACCAGTGAACCGGCCAAAATGATGAGGCATCTTGTCAGACCCCTGACCACTCCCCTGTGATAGAACCATCTCGACTCGTCTGGCCCCATTGGCTGCATCCTGAAAGGAAATATCACTACCTTCCTCCCTAGCCATCTGCAATCTGATCGGCTGAGCTAGTCTCTCAATAAACCTCCTCACCCTCTCTCGGTCGGTGGGAAGTATCATAATACCATGACGGGCCAAGGTAATCAATCTGGTCTCATACTGAGTGGCGATTATAGAACCCTGCTGGAGACGCTCAAACTGCCTCCGATAATCCTCTCTCTGAGTGATAGGAAGAAACTTCTCCAGAAACAAATCAGAGAACTGGGCCCAAGTCAAAGGAGGTAATCCAGCTGGTCTAGCCAAACAATAATCTCTCCACCAAGTCTTGGCGGGACATGACAGACAAAAAGTAGCAAAGTCGACCCCATTGTTCTCCACTATTTCCATGTTCCGTAGAACCTCGTGACAGTTATCCAAATAGCCCTGGGGATCCTCTGAATATGCACCACTATAAGTAGTAGTAAAAAGCTTGGTGAACCTGTCCAACCTCCACAAAACATCAATAGACATAGCTACTCCATCACCTGTCTGAGCCACAACACCCGACTGAACTCCCCCAGCTGTCTGAGCTGCTGGGGTCTGAAACTGAGAATCCATCTGCTCCGGAGTGCGAGTAGCGGGAGTCTGGGCTCCTACCCCAGCCTGAGAGACGGCTGGTGCTGCAGGAAGCAAACCTTCCGGAGTGACACTCTCCATGAGGCCCACTAGACGGACCAGAGCATCCTGAAGTACCGGAGTAGTGATGAACCCCTCGGGAACCTGCGTTGGCCCTACCGGAGTTGTCTGGGCAGGAACCTCATCAGCAAACTCCACCTGAGGCTCCGCCACTAGGGTTGCTGCTATGGGCTGAGCTCTGCCTCGGCCCCTAACACAGCCTCGACCTCGTCCTTTGCCCCTTGTGAGGGCTGCCATTTGGGGCTCGGGCTGCTGATCAGTGGATGAAGAAGCACGTGTTCTCGTCATCTGCTAGAGAATAGAGTAGAAATTCAGTTAGCATTGAGAATTCAGATCGCACGACAGAGAAGAATAGATGTGAAGTCATTCCTAACTCTGTAACCTCTGAGGGATAAACACAGACGTCTCCGTACTGATCCCTCAGACTCTACTAAGCTTGTCCATGAATTGTGAGACCTAAGCAACCTAGTGCTCTGATACCAACTTGTCACGACCCGAATTTCCCACCGTCGGGACCGTGATGGCGCCTAATATTGAACCCGCGAGGCAAGCCAACGTTACTGATTAATTATCTTATTCCTTTATCTTTAACAATTTACCAGACTTTATAATAAAATTACGGAATTTAAAATCCGAGATAACATGATTCAACAGTTTGATATAATACTAATACGAAATCCAGAACCAAAGTACACCCAGAACAAGTGTCACAATCTCACGGACTGTCTATGAATATTACAAATAGGAGTCTGAACAAAATATAAGTATACATCTGTCTCAGAAGTAAATAAGAGCAGAATAGAAATAAAGTAGGAGGGGACGCCAAGGCCTGCAGACGCCTGTAGGACTACCTCGGAATCTCCAATGGACTGAAGGAAGACCCCCCACTCTAAGGTCAGTAGGGTCCTGTACCGGGATCTGCACAAAAGTGCAGAGTGTAGCATCAGTACAACCGACCCCATGTACTGAGTAAGTGTCGATCCTAACCTCCGCAAAGTAGTGACGAGGCTAGGACACGACAACCAAATAAACCTGTGTAGTTTAATCATGTACGAAATAAAATAATAATAATGACAAGAAATAAGCAACCAGATACCAAATAAGGAAGGGGAAAACATGCTGAGGGGAGAGAGTATTAATAAATGGGAATAACGGGGTAAAGCAACAAATTAAATATCAACTTAAACTACAGAAATGGTAACACAAAGAAAACAAGTGAACGACATAACCCTTCGTGCTTTTACTCTCATCCTCACCATAATTCAATAGAAATGGCACGAAATCACCCTTCGTGCTTTTAAGTTCATAATATGGCACGACATCACCCTTCGTGCTTTTACGCTCATCCTCACAATATCATACACGGCATCACCCTTCGTGCTTTAATACTCACCCTCACCATAAATCAAATAAAACGGCACGACATCACCCTTCGTGCTTTAACACTCTTCCTCACCCAAACAAATCAATAACAACAATCCGGCAAGGAAAATCAACAGTACTATAATAATAAAAGTCATAACGTCCCGGCAAAGAAGCCAACAGTAGAATCAATATCATCCCGGCAAGGAAAACAACTATAACCAATCTCACTTAGTTACTTAACTTCACGTAATAATTCTTAACTTGAACCAATACTCAACAATGATCAATACCAAAGAAATACCACCAACATGGATAATTATCAAATTAAAATCAAGTAATGTTTGATGAAAAATCACATAAATCACAATATTCGACTCAGGGGCATGCTTGACTCCAACGTATAGATACTCGCCACCACACCTATACGTTGCACATTACACTAACACGTAGCAAATAAGACACCATACCTATTCCCTCAAGCTAAGGTTAAGCCAAACACTTACCTTGAATTTCACGACCAAACTCAAGCCTCAATTACTGCTTTCCCTTTAGAATTCGCCTCTGATTCAATTGTATCTAAACATAATTAGCTTAATAATATCAGTAAGTGCTAAATAATTCAACCCCAATGCTTAATTATGAGTTTTCTATCATTCTTCCCAAAAAGTCAAAAATCGACCTCGGGCCCGCTTGGTCAAAACACGAGGTTCGGACCAAAACACGATCACCTATTCACCCACTAGCCCGGATATGTAATTAGTTTCGGAATCCGACCCCAAAATAAGGTCTAAATTCCAATTATACAAAAATTCCTAACTCTACCCAAATCCCCAATTTTCTACCATTAAAACCCTAGATTTTTTTATGAAAGTTGATGAAAAACATTAGAAATTTGAAAAAAATTTAGTTAATGGACACCTACCTATGATTTGGGAAGAAAATCTCTTGAGAAAATCGCCCTAAGTCTTCTATTTTTGTGAGAATTGAAAAGAAAACGGTTGGAGTTCTATTTTAAAAACTTCACTGCCCGACCCTAGCACTTGCGGTTGCGCAGGTGCGGAAAATCCTCTGCTTTTGCGAAAATGAACAGGCCCGCTGGGGGCCGCACCTGCGGAAAAAGATCCGTTTATGCGGAACCGCTTCTGCGGAAATTTGTCCGCATCTGCGAGAGGAAGGGAAACTGGGCTGGACCGCACCTGCGACCTAAAATGCGCACCTGCGATCTCGCACCTGCGACCCTAGGCTCGCAGGTGCGGGTACACCGGAACTGGTGCACCAGCAGTGTTTTCCTAAGTCTAAACACCCCGAAACATATTCGAAACTCACCCGAGCCCTCGGGGCTTCAAACCAAACATGCATACAACCTCAGAAACATCCTACAAACCTACTCGTGTGATCAAATTGCCAAAATAACATCTTAAACGACGAATTTAGCATCAAAATCAAAGATAAATCTCAAGAACTTTTAAACTTTCAAATTTTACAACTACGGATCCGAATCACGTCATATGACCTCTGTTCCTTACCAAATTTTACAGGCACAAATCAAATATCATATTAAACCTGTACCGGGCTCCAGAATCAAAATACGGGTCCGATACCATCAATTTCAATTATTGCCAAATTTCCAAAAACTCTTATAAAAGTTAAATAATTTCTTTCAAAAATTCATTTCTCGGGCTTGGGTCCTCGAAATTCGATTCCGAACATACGCCCAAGTCCCATATTTTTTCCTACGGACCCTCCGGGACCGTCGAATCACGGGTCCGGGTCCGAGTCCGAGTCCGTTTACCTAAAATATTGACCGAAGTCAACTTAAATTTAATTTTAAAGGTAAAATTATCATTTTTCTCAGTTTTTCATATAAAAGCTTTCCGAATACACACACGGACTGCGCATGCAACACGAGGTGAGACAAAATGAGGTTTTCAAGGTCTCGAAACACAGTTTTGACTTTTAAAACAAGGGATGACCTTTTGGGTCATCACAGTTTGATTTTGGTTTTAATAAAAAAATAACCGAAAAAGTCGAATAGAAGTAGCTATTTTTTTTATATATTACCTTTACATTCTAGTTTGATTGGTATTTTTTTAGGCTAAGTGCAAGAATCTATTTAATGTTAAAAATAATCTATTTTTAATTAAATCCTTAAATTATTCATCACTATTTGATTCAATTATCATCAATATATCTTGGTAAATGATAGATTTCTCAAAGAGCAATTGTTTGATAGTGTTACATTGAAAATATTATCGCCAGAATATATGTTTGATAGTGCATGTCTCATATTTAAGAAAAAATCAATAAATAACCGAAAATCGAAAAACTATATAAACAAGGACATAAACCGAATTGATAATAAAACTTAATTTATTTGGTTTATTCCAATATTTAAAAAACTAATTTTCTTAGTTTAATTTTTTTTTAGAGAAAAATCGATCCAAATTGAATCACAAATACCCGGTACTCTGTGACTTGTTGGATTTGCTACCAAAAAGATGATTTTTTTTTTATTTTTTTATTTTTTTTTTTTGGTGTGGCAAAGTACAATTTTCGTTGAGAGCAATTCCGCGTCGAGTTAAACAAAAGGAAAGAGTAAAGAAAGATAGGGAGCAACGACGAAGAAAGTAAGTCATTTAGTATATTCCATCAGATGCAAAAGTCACAATCTACTCATCTTTATTTATTACTTAATATTCAATAATTCTCACTTTAGAGTTCAGACTAATTCTTATTCAAGTCGTGTAAGATTAAAAAAAAAATTCTATCGAGATCTTTTTTATACTTAAAACTCGAACATAAAATCTTTGATTAAAAATAAAAAAATCCTATCGAATTCCCCCACAAACTTTATTACATTGCCTCTTTCATTTAGCTAATTTACAAAATTCATTTACTCTCTTCTCATCTCCTCGCTCTGGTATAAAAGAAACAATTTAATAGTCAACTTTTGACCACGTAAAAAGAATTCTCATCTACTTCTGAAACTGTTGTAATATGAAACATTACTTTTCTTTTCTTCTTCTGAAAAAAAATTATCTGGATTCGATATTTTACTAAATCAATTAATGCACAACATTTGACTCTATATATAGATTTATTATTTAAGCATAATTAGTTAATAGTATTTTCATTGAATAAATAAATGTAAAATATTAGCGTTTATGTAAAATGCATTACTTACTTAAACATAACAAATATATATTCTCACAAAACTTGATTTTTTCTGAGTTAACATCACTCAATTTGGTATAAACGCAATAATTTTTAGTTTTTTTTTACATGTGATTAAAAAAAATATAACTATACTATTCTAAGATACTTTTAAATTATAAAACGTGTGAATTTTCTTCATTTAGAAATTGATATTGAGATTCAAAAAAGATATGCTAATATTTCAAATTAGGTCATTCTTTTAAGAACAAAAGAATAATTCTGTAATGTTAAAAATTTCTTTAGCTGCCTTGTGGACAAGGGGAATAGTAGTTGTTTTTACATAAATAAATCAAAGATTGCTTACTGTTGCCTCTTTTAATGCACCCCTTCAGGCCACCTCTTCTCTCTCTCTCTCTCTGTGTATGTATGTATATGTATTCTTTCCCCACCCACCACTTCATTCTCATCTCATCTTCCAAAAAAAAACCCTTCTTTTTTCTCTGCCTGCAAGTTCTGTATGTATCCTTAATATATCTGTTGATTGTTCTTTTTCTCTGTTCTGATTTTAAAGAACTGTAATTTTAATATCAATACTTATAAAAACAGCTCAAAATTTTTGATCATTTTTTTATAAAACTGTGTCTAATACTTCTTTTATGCATTTCAGGTTGTTATCATAGATCTGTTGCTTCTTCTGGCTGCAGTTTCACTGGTACATTCTTTGGTTTTGATCTTTTATCATCTTCCCATGTTTTTTTTATTTTATAAAGTAAGTTATTTGCCCAATGCTGGGGCTTTCTTTTTCCTATCTTTTAATTGGGCTTTCTTTTTAAGCTTTTCAGTTCTTGTGTTATTTGTGAATTTGTTTTATTTGAGATGGATTTCTTAATGGAGATTTTTCTAGAGAATTGTAATGGGTTTCTGATTTAAAGGTCCAATCTTTTTTTGATTTTTTGGATTGCTGATGTTTGATTCTATGTATAAATGG
Source organism: Nicotiana paniculata (assembly GCA_005239505.1). NCBI lineage: Eukaryota > Viridiplantae > Streptophyta > Magnoliopsida > Solanales > Solanaceae > Nicotiana > Nicotiana paniculata. The sequence goes on from ML359170.1 coordinate 22,828, forward strand.
AGATTTTTCTTGAGAGTTTTAATGGGTTTCTGTTTTAAAGGTCCACCCTTTTTTTTTTCATTTTTTGGGTTTTCTGATGTTTGAGTCTATGTATAAATAGAATTTTTTCTTGAGTTTTAATGGGTTTCTGATTTAAAGGTCCGTCCTTTTTATTTCTTTTTTGGGTTGCTTGATTCTATGTATAGAGTTCTTTCATTAGGTCCTCTCTTATTTTCAGGAAATTAAGGAAGAAAGCTATTTTATGATGTTTCTGCATACAGCTGATTTGAACGTGGAATGTGTTAATCTGCTTATTGTTTTGATGAAAAAAGCTTTTTCTCATCTTGATCATGTATTGAAGAGTTTAAAAGTTGGGATATTCAGTCCAATGTCACTGGAGTTTTAAGAATCCAAATTCAAGAATTGTTCGTTTGTTCAATTTTGGTCCGTGCTCATTGGTATTTTATGACTGTGTATCTTATTGCAGATATATCTTCTCTTTTCTCTTTTTTTCTTCTCATTTCTGTTTAATCTTTCTTCTTCTCATGCCAACTGTTTATATGACCAAATTCTTCATTTGTTTTCCTTTTTCTCTTTTTTTTTTTTGTTTTATTCCCACTACCTCGGTCCAATATTTCTAGTCCAATTTTCCTTTGTGGTTGATGATGTCTATTTTGTCTCTATTTAAACATGTCTGAGTGGTTTCAATAATAGTTTTGTATGTAAGTAGAACAAGTATCAGGATATCTGTACATAATTGATGCTACTGCTCTTAAAGTATACTGTAGTTGAATGATAATTTTCAAAAATATCAATGTTGTTATTGGGAGGAAGTCTATTCTTATGACCTTCACCTCATCGACATGAATGAAGGTCGCATAGAGGCTCTGGCTTCTAGGTAGTAATATTTGTTGCGCATAAAGTGCAATTTTTTTGTTCATTTGTTGACATGGTGGTGTCTTACCTTCTTTTGAGAAACCTAGTTGTGAAGAGAATGAGAGTGCCTTTCAGAGCATGATACTCTAGGATTGTGGTACTGATGCGAACGCATCAATTAGATGTAACTCTATCTGAATTCGGTTGCATGTTAATATGCTCATCAGCTAACATTTGATAGCACGAAGAGGGGGAAAACCCTTTGCTTTACTGGTATGCAGTATACAACCTTTCTGTTCTTAAACCCTTAGATACAATTCTATTGCACTCTCACAGGTATCCCCCCCGGGCCACAAGAGGTCAATCTTTTCTGTTGGCATTGAGGCCGTACATTTTACATCATTATCATAACATGTTGATTATAATTCTATTCTACTGCTATCTTATGTTACCTGCCTAAAATGGACTAAGTATGGTTTACTTTAAATTTTCCAGGTGTGCAAAGGACAAAGTGTGTGGATCTTCAGGCACTACAATACTATCTCAAATTCTCTGAGGTTGTAATTCGGTTTATAATATAGCCCTAATGCAGGGGCGACGGAGTGCCTTCGGTTCCCTGCAAGAATCTTTAAGTTTCAATCATGGTTCTACGTCGAGCGATGGTGGTGCAGATCAGCAGATATGCTGGAATAATTTGCAAGATCCTGCACAAAATCACCTGCCAGATTATATGGTATCTTCTAATGAGACCAATTTTCCGTTTTTCAACCCTGTGAGCCAAGAGAGACAGAACGTAACCGGGTGGAATTTAGGAGAATCCAGCTCCTCTATTACACCGAATTGTGCAAGTCGGAGTGAACAGAAAACAGATCATGGATGGTCATCCACGATGACTACTTATCCTGGACCTTCACATTTCTGTAACGAACAGCAATATGGGTCTTCTGACATTCTGTCATTGAGTAATAATGAAGAAAATTTAAACAGCCATCGAATAGATAACAGCACTTTATTTTCTCAAGGTTATAGTTCTAGCACCATTCCTCATGATATCAACAGAAATCCAGTATTTGAGGGGCACATCGACGATAATGATGATGACGATGACGATGACTGTCAAGTGATGGAGTGTACTCCATACAACTCTGATAGACCAGGAAAAGAGCAAAAATCATCTGCTAGTACTTCTGGAACTAATGTATATTTGTTGGATGATAGTGATGGCAGGCCAGACGGTTCACTGGATGGTCGGCGATTTTGTAAGAGAAAAGCACTTGAAGGATATCTAACGCAATCTTCAGGGAGTGGTAGTTCTAATTATATTCCTCTTGCTGAGAATAGCTTATGGGATTCTGTACCTGCTCCTCCACATAGTATGATTACAGGTGCAGATATCTCTGCTCCAACAGAAAGTAACAGACGCATCAATATGTCAGAGCAGGTGATTCCAAGACTCGGGCTTACCATGGGAGGAGCCGTTACGGAAACTCCTCTTGATACACCGGCTTCAAGATCTCAGAGAAATTTCAGGCTGAGGATTAATGGCTCTCTTCAGCAAGATTATCTTCCTAGTAATCCCTTTCCTGCTGTGGATGATGTTGGAAATGTTAATCTGTCATCTGAACAGCAATTACCGGAGCTCCTTCCTAATGTCTCTTTGGATTTGAGGTCTGTGTCTGCTGCAGATAGTGGAAATACTCAAAGGCAGCCTGTTGTAATGCATGTTCCTTTGCATCGACGTGCACAGGCTAGGTGGAATTCAGCATCAAGTTCAAGAACTGGCAGTTCATCAAGTTTTTATGGAGAGAGAAATTCAGCAACATTTGAAGAGCCTAACTCAAGAAGTGTGTCAAGAAACATCTCACAAGAACACCCTATGTTCATACCTCCAACTGATGGGAGAAACTTGAACCAAAATCCTACCAACTGGAGTTTAGCTGGAAGAAATATTTCTGTTGCTGGAAATGTCGCATCCTCTTCTCACAATAGCTCTAGTTCAGGGGTCCACACATCCTCTCATACTAGGGATCTCCACAGATCTCCTCAATATCACCGGAGACTGCAAGAATTAGTCCGTCGATCATTGCTGTCTTCCGCTGGCACTGAATCTGGAGGTCATAGTGGTAATAATCGTCCACTACGTTTGAGTTCTTCTGTCTCACAGGAGATGGCACTTTCGGGAAACCATGAGCATCGCACATCGAGTTCAAGGTCAGCAATGACATCGGAGCGACATCTTGATGGTGCTATAGGAGTCCCCTATTCCTGGAGGAATTTGGCTGCTGCACGTGAACGAAGAAGCAGGGTAGTCACTGAGGTATGTTCATTTCACTGGTCATGTCATAGTTGTCACCTCCTTGTCTCATTCAGCATAAATTGCTGGGTGCGCAGGTGTTATATAATATATCCTGTCACTCCAATTCCATTAGATTTCCTTTAGTGATCAGATTAAATCCACAACCACAAGGCATAATACAAGCGGCCCACCTAACTTTGTTTTGTTCATGCATTCCTGTCCCTGAGTTGGATTGACTGATCAAATTAGGGAAGGTATGAGTCTCATATGTTTTACCAAATTTCGGATTAGCAGATCTTTGTTGTTAACTTGTTATAGAACTAGAATGTGAAGACCTTTGTTCCCTTTTTATGAAATGTTGTTTGCATAGTTGAAGCCTTCTTTACCAATTACTCACCAGCTAAATATCTTTTTATTGAACAGATTCGCAATGTGTTAGATCTTATGCGCAGGGGAGAGGGCCTGAGATTTGAGGTTAGATTCTTACCATTACCTTATCAAAAATAATACAAAAAGATTTGAGGTTAAGTTCTTAATGTTGCTTCAATTGAATGATGGGCTTTATACCTATTTCCCTTGCATAATGAAAGTTCGAAGCGTCGTAAAATGATGGGACATGAAGAGATTTGAATCAGTTCTCTTCTTGTCTTAGGGAGGAGTTAAACTGATAGAACTAGCTATCAGACAATCTCGTCCCAAATTTAAATGATTCCTTCCTCGTATTCCAGGATGTTATGATGCTTGATCAGTCAGTCTTCTTTGGGATGCCGGAAATTCATGATCGCCACAGGGATATGCGCCTTGATGTTGATAATATGACATATGAGGTAAGTGTGCTAAACAAAATTACATTACATTCTATTGCGAAGATGTTGTGCTAAACTGTGCCTGTGTCATGTGTTTCCAGGAGTTACTGGCACTTGGAGAGCGCATTGGGGATGTTTGCACTGGGCTAACCGAAGAAACTATTTTGAGTCGTTTGAAGCAGCGAAATTATATTTGCATAAAAACAGAAGAACCCGAGGATATAGAACCATGCTGCATATGTCGGGTACTCAGTTTGATGATTTTTACTATTATTGCGTGCCTGCTTAAAGTTCATTCAATTAGATTGGACCTCGTCGAGTGGAGTTTTAATAGATTTTCAATCATTTACAGGAAGAATATAACAATGGAGATGATCTTGGAACACTGAATTGCGGCCATGACTTTCACGCTGGCTGCATTAAGCAATGGCTCATGCAGAAGAATTTATGCCCGATTTGCAAAACAACAGGGCTGACTACATGAGGAAACCATATTCTCTCATGTCTAAAGATAATGGATCGCCAATTTGGGAACTACTATTCTTTAAGCTATTGAAGGTTGATGCCACTAAGTGTGCCCTCTTCTCTTCCATTGCTTAAATTGAGTAAGATCCTGTATTTTTCTCTCGTTAATTTTATTAGATCTCCATTGTGGAGTTTATTGAAGAAGTTAAAATAGCGCTAGCAGGATTATTCATTCATTTAGTGAAGAATTACATTATTGTTATCTGGAAATTTTATTGAAACCCTTGAACATCGGCATGGTTCATTGTCTTTGCTGTTCTTTTTATACAAAATGCATGATGCGGGCCTACGAACATGATTCCAGCTAGTTTCGGATTGGAGAATTGAATCTTGTACCTTTAGAGCTCGTTTGGTACGAGGATAAGGGATAATTAATCTCGAGATTAAATTTGAGATGAGTTTATTCCACATTTGGTTGAGATAAAATCGCGGTATAACTAAGGGATTGTATTGCGGTATAACTAAGGAATTGAATCTCTATGGGAGAGTGGGATAACAATTCCGCGATAACTAATCTTGGGATAATATGTTTCCCAACCAATTGACCCCCTTGGGTTCCGGCTTACTTCACGCCCCCTTGGGTTTCGGCCCTTACCTGGACCTTGTCGGGATGCTTTGTGCACCAGGTTGTTCTCTACGTTTTCGCTGAGATTCTTTAACCGAAAAATGTGTTTTAACAGTTACACTTTGACAATATATCCTTTATACGACCAAAAAAGAAAAAAGAAAAAATCATTTATTTACATGATTAGCTTCTTGTCCTATATTTGTATAACGCCTATTACTTATCAAAAGAAAATTGTGTAATGCCTAATTGAACATTTAGTCTTTAGTCTTTAGTCTTGACCTAGCAATTGAATAAATGATTGATAAAGTCGTTGCGCCGTTTGGATTGAGACATAGAAAGTTGAGTAGGCCTCTTTTTTCCCATTACTAAGAAAGTAGAGAGTGGTTACCACCGAACTGTGCAAACCCTTAAAGGGATCGTATGGTTAGCGAACAAGTTATCTCGAAATTATAATAATATAATTATCATATATATTTAATATTTGAATTTTATGGGTCTAAATTCAAAATTCTATTATATTGTATCTAATTTACCGGGTTCAAACTCTATTTTTACACTTATTTAGTTAGATTTTTAACACACATATAACGTGATGATTATAATATGGTGGTAAATAATAATGAATTATTTAGGGGACATATTTTATTGATAAAGTTTAGTTCGTTAGACAAAATACTGGATATATAAAATATCTATATTTATCTATATTATTATAAAAGCACGAATAATTCATTTTAAATGTTGAATGACTAAAAAACATCCTCGAAATATCAATGGAAGTCCCCGGCAAAGGAAAGAGCTGTAGGTGATGGCGCGTTCTGCTTCTTATGACGAGAGGGGCGTCGAAATCCTTTCTATTGGTTCTTGCGTGGCAGCTGGTATAGATGATGAAAGGCGGGCCGCTTTTTCGGGACCTATTCTCTTAATAGGCGGCAAAGCGAAATAGGAAAGGGGCCGAGCTGACTGATGAGTGCCTTTTTAGCCTTTATTTAAAAGGCTCTCATGTGGAGCTAACATGGCTGGCTACATACAAGTATAACCAAATCAAGATGAGATGGGACGACTGTTCAGAGGCCGCAGCGGGACTACCATAGGAAAGCCCGCCCCCGCTAGCTAACATGGAAAGAGATTCCCGGATAGCAGTAGTCTCTATGTGAATCTCTTCCCGACCGGCCAGGCCGAATCGGGGCACCACTTGGGATGAGAATGGCTCAGCCCACATGCATCATTTGATGAAAGCACTCCAGTCGCCTTTGTATGCATATACTAGAATAGCATGATAAAAATCAAAGATTATGTCCAATTTGAAGCGATCTCAATTGATCCCTCGTTACTGCTCCTTTGAGCAGTAATAGGTAGGGATGACATGATTTGAACCTGTGACATTTTGTACCCAAAACAAACGCGCTACCAAGCTGCGCCACATCCCTTCAATTGTTCCACAGTGTAATTGTAGAGAATTCCTGTCTTGTTTTCCACATGGTTATTTCCTCCATTGATATATACAAATTTTCTGCTCATTTCGTCTTTTTGGTCTCATTTAACATATAATAGTAAAATAAAAGGAAAAGACTTTCATAAATTAAACTAAGCTTCATTGCTATCTCGGATAAAATTGTAAGAATCAGTAATTGAATTCCTAATATGGAGGACTTTGAATTCAAGTATGAATTTCCAGTTATAGATTTGTGGTAACATCGAACATGAAAAGGATTTTACTTACAACTTTGTAATTATATATGTATGACGGCAAATAAGAGTCACTTGATTTTTATATAAAACTTATTGGTATAAATTTGCTACGTAACTTTGTACGTATCCAATAAGATTAGTTTAAAATATCTATACAATTGATTTTTCTTTTTTTAACTTCGGCACTTATTACGTAATACTTGACATAATATATCTTATCTATATCTACATTTATCAATAATATTTTAAAAGCACGAATATTCTATGTTAAATGTTGATATACAAAATTATTTTTCAAATATTGATAGATTTTTATGTCCTTAAATAGCTAAATATTTGCTTAATGAAGCAAGTTAAAAATGGAAAAAAGTGTAATACTCCCAAAATTCTTTTTCAGTTTAAACTATAACTTTAGTACAAATTATTATTTATCATATGAGTCAAACATTCAGCACACCGCCGACCGTGAACTCCTACAAAATTGCTTCGCTTCTAATTTTGGTCTGAATCAAATATAAATTAATTAACTTTAGATTTGATTACCCCTATGACAGAAACCTAGCCCATCCCAATTTCAAGTATGAATGATTTTAAATAAGAATTCACAATTAATTTTATAATAAAATTGATTGTCTTTTGTTCCAAAAAAGATAAATAATTTGGTTGGATAATATTATAAAATTAAAAACTTCTTCCTAATATATATGGAATTTCAATACCAATCTCAAAGTCTCCTCCTTATTGCTGAAGTTACAACGCCATACCGATTATACATAAATAAAAATATTTTTAACCACCTCTGACCAATAGACAATGAATTTACATACGTGCGTCGCATCCATATCAATTTCTTTACTAGGATTCTTTCTTCTTGTACATACTCTTCCAGTTCACTTTAACTGATTTTTTTTTTTGTGGTCCATAATATTTATTTATTTTATATATTAAGAAGGAATAAACTTCTTCTTCTTTTTTTCAAAGTTGTCATTAGGGTAAATAGCCTAAGAGTATTTGTTGTATTTTTAACGAACAAATTAAGATTAATATGGTCAATTTCATAGTTAATTAATACGAAAAGGTAAATTCCATAATGTGTGTGAAAAAAGCTAAAAAAATCAATTAAAGTGGACTGACAGAAGTAATTTTATAATAAATTTAGTTTCTCGTTCTATCACATAAATAACCGATTGAAGGTTCACGTGCAACGCACATACATAAAAACTAGTTATATTAAAAGCGCGAAGGCCCTTAGCGAAATGTCGTTCGTCTTTTTTACCCTTTAAAAATATATTTTATATTGGATACAATTATAATTTAAGTTACTTTCCTAATATTTAGGAATTTGAAATCAACTAACTTTTGAGTATTTATAAATTCTTCCTTATTTAAAAAGTAACTAACACCAAAAAGGAAAAACCAAAGCTGGAATATGCGCCTAGAGTTCTTTTAGGTTAGAAATCTTTATTCTTTGACATAGAATTATACAATATTAAAAGAGTGACTCAACAATTAGAAATCAAAGTAAGAAACAAAATTTCATATATTTAGAACTCCATTACGTTTAAAGTTTTTATCCAAGTATAAACATTACTTTGTTGTGTAAAAGAATTAATTGGAAGAGAATACATAGAATACTATAGAAATAAAGTCGGTAGTCCTTTTCTTTTCTTTTTTATTTGAGCAATTCACATTTTTAGAAAAGTAACATAAATTATAATTTTGTTCAATGTGAACTTTATTTTTAAAAGGTAAAAAAAGAACACATTTCGCTAAGAGTCTTTGAATTTTTAATATAGTCTATAAATCTATAAATTATATAGACATTGTTTGCAAATTTGATTGTCACCATTGTCAAAGGAGAATCGCCGATTAACTATTTTCTAGATGTAATTCTTCTTTAATATTTGAATTGTAATAATCAAGTAGATTGGAGCTTTATATTGTTAACAAACATAATATTTCTAAATTATATTCAATTAGACAAAAAAAGCTACTTCACAATTTTATCGTGCCTTTCTATGCTATGATTTAGTCCAATTAATTTTGATGCAAAAAACAAATAACTATTTCTTGCATGAATAAGCTAATAGTATGCCATGTTCGGTTTTCCTTGAGGAATAATTATTTTTCTCTAAGTCTTTTGTAGATTTGAGTGTGAGAATTTTTATAATTATCAATTCTTAAACTAATACTCTATCTTCAATCTCGATTTACTCCTTCAACGTATAATCTAAGTTTCTTCTTCTTTTTTCTAATGAACTTTTATCTAAATTAACAACATTAATGATATATCTTAGACACTATATTGTAAGATTTTCAATTATAAGGATTTTTTTGCTATATTTACAGGTTAAATACTAATTTTTTATTGCTTTTACTTTCTATATTATAGGTTAAATTAAAAGATGAGTTCGAGTCACTCTAATATAATAATTATGATAATATTCTAATTATTCACTTTTATATTTAAGAAAGAATTCAAACTAATTTTAAATTCATGGTATTTAATCTTATTTTAATTTTATTAATTTTAAATTTAAATTTTACAATAATCGCTAGGCAACACGTGCGAGGTACGTATGCTAAAACTAGTAAAAAGAATGGTACATACCCGTTTCTTCAGTTTGGTTCTTACTGTTCAAATATCTGAAATTCAATTCTGGTATATGGTAATTCAAAAATTTATAGTGTTTTGATTTGATAATACAGGTAGTTCAAGGTATCTAATATATGAAATTTATATGAGAAAAATATACACAATTTTGCTTTTTGTTAGAAGTGGCTACATGATCTTCTTTCTATATTGAATTTGATATTCGGTCAAGATCTCTAGTGAGTTTGACAAACATAATCCAAAAATTATATAATACTCTGATAACCCGTTTTAACTTCTCATTATTTTGATTATTCTTCACTTTGGTCTGTACAAAAATTAATGAAGATATAATGATTAAAAAAAAACATCCCATAAAAATTAACTTATACAGAAGAAGATTAATTGAATTTTAAAATTTAGAGGAAAATATGCCAGTTTTATAAAGAAGTAAAGTTGATTAAAACTATTTGAAAATATTTCAATAAAAAAACTTCCTTTTTCTATTAGTTTCGTATGCTTGAGTTCATTTTTCCAGAATAGTTGTCGTGTGTGGAACAAGTAACAAATTTATTGTAATACAATATTGTTCATAACAAAAAGAAAGAGAGTTGTTATAAAAGCATAGACGTTACCAAACAAAACCATGATAAGGAAAAATAATAAAATCCACATAAGCTAAAATTATGGACTTGACACTTCTAATTTCTTATTCCTGATAGCCACTTGGATTAATATTCTTGGATTAATATTCTCTTTGAGACCCAATTTAATATTCTCTTTTCAACCATAACCTCTCTCTCCAACATTTCTTTACAAACCAAACAACGGAAATGAAAATGCAATCATCTTCCTTTTGTTGAATTCCAATAAAAAAAGGTAAGACAAATTTTATTAAAGTGGAATTGGAAAATTAAAAGTTTTGTTGGCCCAAATACCTGTTTACTTCCCGGTCTAGTAACAAATCAATATTAATATCAGAAAAGCTTATATTTCATTAGTTTTAACACGACCTTCATCTTCATATCTACTGGTTTTCAACCTTACTATATACTTTTGGCTTTTATTGAGATTTCATTTGGTCATGGATGTGTAAAAACACACTGTACATAAAAAAAAACTTCATACAATATCCAGCTCCCTTCATAAAGTTTACATTCTATGTCACTGCAACTGAAACTTCTCCACTCCAACTACATGAAGCAACAACATTAGGCATGATGGGATGGAAGACGGCATCGATACAAGCTCCATCATATACCTTGATCCTTCTGATGAGCTCACAAGATTTCGAGTCGTAGACATAAATGTATCCATCAGAGGAACCAGTTATTACTTTCTCACCATCCAAGCTGAAATTGCATTTTATAGGGAATCCAGAAACACTATGGCCTTCATATCTCCTGTACTTATCAAGTCCAAAAGGAGGCTTGGTAGAGAAAATTGCTATGTAGTTTCCATTTGACTGTGCTATGAATTTTGGATCAGAAGGGTGGCATCTTATTGAGGGACAGGTATATGCTTCACTGTAAACCTGAAATATGTTCACAAGATTAGACCTAAAAAAAGAACAATACAGATTAGCATAATTTGGCATATATGCTATGACACGTCCTTGAGATTGTAACTGTGGACGATTGAAGTGTGTGACATGACAAAATACATACTTCAGGATATTTGCATATAAAATTTATGTCCACCACCACTCAATTTGGTAGTTACCTCTCCATCCATCACTTTCTTAATGCCCATGGATGAGCACAATTTCTACTAACTTTAGACAAATATACAAATGAAGAATACAGAGATCGTGTATTACATAAGAGCAGAGAAAAAACAAAGAAAGGGAAGGAGCAATAAAGAAGAACGAGACCTTTGTCAGAAAGAATGAGAAGATTAGAAGCTCCGAAAGGAGCATGGGGAAAAGGACTACGATGGTCAACTGGGTAATACTTAATAGTTAGAGAATTGGAAAGGTCATGTACAACTTCTGCACTGACTCAATACATGGCAGATCATAGGAACGTGATGAATTTTTTTCTTCTTTTTCCCCTAATAGGCATGCATCTACATAAACATACATGAACACCTACAACATTTTTTTATTGTATGAACATTTCTAACAAGTATTAAGATGATGAAAATCACTCATGAAATGCAAAGGGAAATATTATCTTGACATTTTCACCTAATGACTATATAAATCATGACATGACAAAACCTGAAGCATAAGAAAACAAATCAAAAGGCATTAATGAAGAGCTTTACCTGGTTAGATAGAGGGATTTCCCGTGAGACATCCCAAACAATGATTGAATTTTCACTAATATTGCTTTTGGATACATCACTTGATGAAATTATTCGCTTTGCGTCAACTGTAAATTCAGCATCAAGGATAGACCCAAGATTTCGCACATATTGATGGACCACCTTTCCAGCTCTTATATCCCATATTTTAAGATGACCTTTGGAACCTCCAGAGAGGAAGAGATTGTAATTATCTGGATGAAAATTTACCACTCCAACAACTTGATCCTCATTGAAAACCTGAGTTTCTATTCCCTTTTCAACATCAATCAACCTTGATGTGCTGTCATATCCACAAGAGAGCACAAATAAACCATGTTGTGACCACTTCACATCTTTGACAGCCGCATGATGAAAATTAAGGACACGTGCTTTCTTCTGATCTCTGCTCCAGACATTCCATATGCAGACAGTTTGATCCATTCCGGCAGATGCTAGAAGGTGAGCTGCATGGTGAATAGTGTACATGAACATCATGAATACACGTATGCTATTGAATCATCAAAGTACCACACATCCGAAAATAGACAGTAAACTTAATAAAAGTTCACAACTAAATGTTTACATTAAGTAATCTAGCACGTTATTGACCCACACCACTGTAATAGAGAGAAAATTATTGAGCTTTGTTTTCAAAGCATTCTTGGTTTTTGAATACCTAAAGCAAAAGTTTTTCTTCGTGTTTTTTGAACAGCATAAAATTAACCCCTTTTTTTCCTAAGATGGCCCAAAACTTCTAACATTTTCACTTTAGCCATTCGATTTTTCCAAAAAGTTTTAATTTTTTTTTTACGAAGTCTTGATTCCATTTTGAAGTTGAGTAATTAGTTCTTTTCCTTATTGTTTTGGTTAAGGACAAGAAAGCAAGTATCTGTCTGATCCTTCTTTCGGTAAAGCATCTCCCCATTTGGAAAGAGTGTCCATCTTTATTGATATCACAAGTAAATATACAAAGTACACCAAGACCCAAGCAAATATTTGGAGCAATCAGTGTAAACTGATCCAATCTCATTCTAATAAATGCATAAAGTGATGCAGTACATTTCATTGTGAGGTCAAATTTGAAGGGATTTGAAAACTAAAATGGAGTTCCGAATCTATTTCAACATCAGGGGCAGGAATTTGGATAAATATGAATATGGAAAATAGGACTAATATGAAACAAAAATCAATAGCAGTGAGTCCACTTACCATGACTTGTAGACCACTGTACAGCATTAACTGATCTTGTGTGTCCATCAAGAACTACAGAGAGCCTTTCCGGCGTATGGCTCAAGTGTCCATGGACTTTAGTTTGATTTCTCAAAGCTGACAAAATATTATGTGGCAGAACTGAATCCAAAATGTTCCCTAAAACTGACGAAAAAAGACTTTACTCCATTAGGTTGCAGATAAAACTCAACTTGAATGCAGAATTCAGAGAAGAAGCGATGACTATTGCACAAAAATATCATAAATTTGCACAATAAGAGAAGTTGCCAAGTAGTTCCTAGTTGCTTTCATGTTAGTAAATCTTCATATGCCTCCTTTGAGACTTTCCACGACAACACGACAACTTTAGTGACATCATCTCAAAACAAAGATCTTCCTCACAAAGACATCAATTGCAATAGAAAAGTAGATGACTTGCTTAAAAAACTTCTTTCACTAGGGTGAATGTTTGCCAAATGTCAATAGCTGGGTCCAGTAAAATTTTATACAGAGCACTTTTCACACTAAAGCAGCTGGTTAGATGATGTAATATGAATCGAACTGCAAGAGAATAAAAAGCAAAAGTTTGCTAAACATATGTGATGAGTGACAAGAAGATAAGCCCATAAAGTTCACTTGCTATTTCCAATCCTACGCGTATTTGAGTAGTACAGGGATTGCTCCAGAGTTTATTGAAGTATGACCGAATTCACAAGCCAAATTAGTCATTTTCTCAAATGGTTCTAAATTATCAGCTACCATTTCACTGTCAAGTCCACTTCCTACAAACTAGGTTTCGACAAATCCACCACTGATTATAACTTGGTTATGGTTTCCTTTTGGTTTCCATGGACAGTAGCCTCCTAACTTGGGTAGTTACTCTTATTCTTTACAAACAGCTCACCAAGGCTGGCTAGCAGCTAAGCGAATGGAGTAGCCATCTCAAGTAGATTGCTGATAGTATGCATAAGTTGTAATCTTATATACATTACACAAGAAGCTTCGGGTTACAGGTTTCTCAAATTTTATCTGGTAATGTAATAGTGAAGCATAAAGCAATCAGCAATATAGAAGTGGCTGGTTATTTCGGGTTTCAGTTGTAATAAGCAATGATAAGTCAAGAGCAGGCACAGAGTTCCTAGAAGAGCCAGTCTTCATTCCTTAATGCATCAATCTGCCAAAAAACATCAAAGATAATCCTCTCTTTTTCTCCCCCTCTTATATTATGCTGTTCTCCTCCACCAGGATCTATTCAGTTCCCTAGTTCCTTGGATTAAGAAATGAGTTCTTAATACGCTTCTCGTCAGTAATAAACAACAACTTGTCCTTGCACACAAAATAAAAGTGCTTTATTTTAGTGCTTTATTTTTTATTTTGGCAGCAATAACACATTTTAAATTCATCAACTTCTTTTTTGCTATGATAGAGGTATTACATCAATTTGCGAGCACTCCGATGAATCAATTTGCGAGCACTCCGATGAACTAGAATCGCTAGGATGTAACTCCTACAAAACCATCCCTTTCACGACAAATTCATCAATTTCTTCGAAACAAAAAGGATCATGGTGAACCTTTTCGGCATAAACAATACTCTATTTCAGTATTCCTTCAATATTCACGAATACTAGTTTGACTATGAGTATCTACAAAATATTAAACTTCAGGTGAAATACTGAAATATTGGTTTGAACTAGTACTTCAAGTAAAATACTATTGATTTTCACTCGCAAATCTTCAACTTTAGCAAACTTCTTTTCTTGACACGTGAATTCTATGTCCAAATTTTAACATCCACAAACCTGGTGAAGTATTGGGGTAAGGCGGAGTACTCGGCACGTCTGGAACTTTTGCAGCTGAACCCATAGCAGCTCGCTCTCGCTTAGAAATGTACCTTCCTGGAAGCGAAGCTTGCGCTGAAACATTCGTGTTTGGATTGGACCTGTAGAGGGGCAAAGGATTGTTAACTCGGTTAAAATTCTCGAACTTGGCCCGTTTCGGTGGCGGCAATATGGGTCTAGAAAGTTCCATTCCAACATTGTCGTCTTCTTCATCAGATGTTCCGCCATAGACTTTACACAACAGGTCCATTAGTTCATCTGGAGCTCACAATTTATTAATCGAACTCGAACCCTAATTGATGCAAGTCGAGATAACACTTCACTGGGAATGAAATCGAGCTAAAATTAGGGCATAACTAAGATAATTCATCAATTGATTGTGCTAAAGTTTGATTACACGGTAGTATATAATAGCGCGAAAGGATCTCGTTGCATCCTAATCAACGGGATAGAATGGGAAAATAACCAACAAATAAGGGACCTAATTGTTATAATAGAAACTATTAATATTATTCTTAAGGGACTGCAATGTAAGGAAAAATGACTTATGGGGGCCTGGTTCCTGCTTTTAGTTACTACAGCAGCTAACAGCTATGTACCACCTTTCCAGATGAATGTACAACCCAAGCATGTTTGGTCTTTAATGTATAATATGCATTTTTTACACTTAACCAGTATATATTTTTTGTATATTGGGCTAGCCGATGTAATTATTTTTGGCCAACCGGCCAAATGTGTGACTTGCCCTCTAATCTATCTCTCTGGACTTGCATCACAATCAATTGGGTCTGTTATAGGAATCTTCTAAGTATTTCCCTTGGTACGGTGGAGCCCGTCATCATTGCCTGACACACTATCATCGTTGAAGGTGTTTGAATTGGCTTTTAAGCTGGTTAAATTAATTTTTTTAGTGTTTGGTAAAATTAAAAAGTGCTTAAAATAAATTAAAATTTACTTAAAATAAGGTAAAAGCAATAAGCTAGGCAACTTATTGCTTTTTGACTTAAAAATTATTTTGGCTAAAAAGTTACTTTTTTTAAGCCAATCCAAACAGGCTCTTCCATGCCCATGTCGTAGATCAAATCAAACCTCAACTAGCGGTGTTCATAAAAACCCGAAAACTGAACCAAACCGACCAAAAAACTCGATATCTTTAGGTTTGGTTTGGTTTTGGTTTTAAATTTTAAAAATTCGATCAAATTTGGGTTGGGTTGGTTTTAATAAAAAAATAATCGAAAAAAACCTACTATAAAAGTAGCTATTTAAATTTATTATTACACCTATATATATGTGTGTATATTTTTATATAAAGTTTCTAAAATTTTATGGTAAATATTAGTCATTTGTATTTTCAGTCTAGTTATGTGCTATTATAATAATCTAATTATTTGCCTTCTCGTTTGATTAATAGTTTTCTTTTACTAAGTACAAGAATTTATTTCATATTAAAAATAATTGATTTTTAATTGAGTACTTAAATTATTCATCACTATTTGAGTCAATTATCATCAATATATCTTGGTAAATGATAAATTTCTCAAAAAGCAATTAGTTTGATAGCGTTACATTGAAAATGTAGTCGTCGGAATATGCGTTTGGTAGTGTATGTCTCATATTTAAGAAAAAACTAATAAATAACTGAAAAAATCGAAGACCTAACAAAATCTGACAAAGGCCGAATCGATAAAAATCGACTTAATTGGTTTGATTTGGTTTTGTTCCAATATTTAAAAAACCGACTTAGTTTGGTTTCGACTCAAACCGAAACCACAGACACCCCTAACCTCAATTATGACACGCCACAACAACTTCAATGTCACGACCCAAATTCCCAACCTCAGGGATTGTGATGGCGCCTAACACCACACTTGCTAGGCAAACCAATGTTAGAAATCGATTAACTAATTTCCTGGATTAAGTACTTGAGCATAAATAAACAAATTTCAATTGCGCCTAATTAAAATAATTCCCATCAGAAATAAAATAAAATGATAACAATGACCATTTAAATAAAACAGATCACGAACTAATTATGTAAACAACTCTAAGGCTATCCCACGGTCTGGTGTCACAATCCATGAACTACTAAAGAATACTACAAATAATGGCCGAAAGAAATAGTGTAACTGTTCTGAATATAATAAAACAGTGTAAATAATAATGGGAGAAGACTCTCGGAATCTGCGAACGCCGGCAGATGTACCTCGTGTCTCCAAACAAATCGGGTGGACAACCGATCTCATGTACTGAGTAAGTGCCGAGCCTAACCTCGGTGAAGTAGTGACGAGGCTAAGGAGGGGCTTTTAACAATAACCTGTGACATTAATATGTATAGGATAACACAAATAAATAATTCTACACGAACAAGAAAAAAAATATAACTGAGACAATATAAAGCAAGAAGGAAATCTTAAACAAACTTAGGTGTCAATTTTAGCTACCAACAATTCCATAAAATAGTTGGTTTCCTCGTCAGTAAAAGTATTGAGCACATACATTGGAGACGCAACAAATCTAATTTTAATCTGGGTAATACATACAGTTTTAGCTTTAGCATTGGCTCCTACATCTGATGGTTAATAATCCATCAACACATAATTGAGTAGTTAATGTTTCAATAAGTTTCTCCACAAGAGTAGACAATGGAATGAAAAAAAAACAGATATTCACATCAAACAATGATTCCACCAATAATATAATCACATGAATTAATGATTCGAACTATAATAACGTAAATGTGTAAATAAATACTGCAACGACAATGAAATAATATAACTGCATTTTTCAGGCCTCAGCTATATCCATTTCTTAAAATTTCCAAGTTTTCAAATTTTATTTTTGAATAAAAATAGTGCCAAGATATGGAAATAGTATTATAAAATAGAAAGTTTCAAATCTTTATTTTTCTAAAAGAACAAAACAGTAAAATAATCATTTAGCTCTTCAAATCTTTTAGTAAAAATATAAATGTCCTCCCTTATCGCTCCTTGTTGCGGCGTGCAACCCGCTCCTACCTGTCCTCCCTTATTGCTCCTCCCAAAACATATCACCTTTATTACTCTTGTTGCGGCGTGCAACCCGATCCCACTTGTCTTCCCTTATCACTCCTTGTTGCGGCGTGCAACCCGCTCCCACCAGACATATCATATCAATTTATTCATAAATAATTTCACATTTCAGGCCAAGCCTTTCACAATACTGTTATTTCCACAATTTCAAACAGAAGATCATATAGCTCGTAAGCTTTAACCAATATCATTTCACAATAAAATCAACCAGAATATAAGTAAACACTGTGGCGCTATCAATCCAGCTCAGTATTTATATACTAGAATAAACTCAAGAGAACAATCAACATTTTTAACACACTTGCAACAACAATTGGAAATAATTCCATGAAACCCAATAACCACGCGAACCTCAACAATTATAAATAATAAACTGCATTTTTTTTCTCATGACTTCATCATTAATCTCTCAACCATGAAACTAACAGGAATATCAAAATATATGCATTTATTTTATAAAAACAATGCCAACCTCTCAACCATGTTTATATCATAAGGAATCCAGATCAAGCAACCAATACTCTTGCCAAATAGTCATAACAATAACTAACAACAATTCAACAAGGCCAATTAATCATAGAAACAATAATGAACATGTAACAGTTAAAACAATGATCGAATACGTGGGGAACGGGAAAGAGGATCATGTATAACAACAATTTGGGTGGTGCATATATACTCGTCACCACACCTATATAGCACGCCCATGCATTTCACATAACAAACAAGCGGGGAGTCCTATTCCCCCAAGCCAAAGTTAGACCAAATAGTTACCTCAATTTCGCATGCCACTCACTGCTCAATTATTGTTTTTTCTTTTGAATTCACCTCAAACTTGCTCGAATCTAATCACAATTAACTTAATATCATTAACTAATGCTAAAGGAACTAACTTTATTGAAAATTATAATTTTTCCTAAGTTTTCTCAAAAAAGTGAAAACCTGACCCCGGGCCCGCTTGGTCTAAACTTGGGGTTCGAACCAAATTACGTTTACCCATTCACCCACGAACCAAAATATACAATTAATTTCGAAATCCGACCTCAATTCGAGGTAAATATTCGATTTTTATAAAATTTCCTAATTCTACCCAAACCCTCATTTTTTATCATGAAAATTCTTAGTTTTTGATTCAAAAGTGATGAAAAACAATGGGTAATTGAAGGACTAAAGTTTAGAATTGATTACCTATGACTTGAGGATGATATTTGATGGAGAAATTCGTTCCTAGGGCAATAAGTTTCGAAAATTTGAAGAAGAAAAAGTCTACCCATTTTGTATTTATTTTTCTGTCAGCTATTCTGCCTCGTTTCTCATACCAAACGATCCCTAAACGTGATTTTTTAATGTCCAATGGATTTCTTGTGAAATTTTAGTCAAGTTAGACTTTTGAATCACTCAATTTAGCCTTATAATGAAGGAGATATGTATGTTTTAATATTTACAATTAGTGCAGACTTTTAATACGCTATCAGAGGCAATTTCGTAATTAACCTGAAAAATCTGGCAACTTTAGTAAAATGCCCATAAAACCCTCATACGAGGTCCAAATTCGATGATTCTTTTTGCTACGGGTCCGTAATTACGATACGATCTAATACTTCATTTAAAACAGAAATCGGATCTCATTTGTTCAATATGATATCATTTATGTTTGAAAAAACGACGTCGAAGCATAAGAAATAACGAGCGCAACATAACCCAAACCTATTTGAAACTCACCCGAGCCCTCAGGGCTCTAAATCAAACATGCACGCAAGTCTAAAAGCATTATACGGACTTGCTCGTGCGATCAAATCATGAAAATAATATGTAAAACAACGAATTAAACCTCAAAAGTTATTATTTTCCTCAAGAACACTTATAGTTCATAACTTTTCAACCGGATGTCCGAATCACGTCAAACGAAATCCGTTTTTTTACCAAATTTCATAGGCAAGGCCTAAGTATCATAAAAAATCTGTACCGGGCTCCGGAACCAGAATATGGGCCTGATACCAATGATTTTTGAAACATTAATTCTTTTCTTTATTTCATAAATATTTCAACAAAACAATTTCTTTCAAAAGTTGATTTCTAAGGATTGAGACATCGGAATTCATTTCCGGTCATACGCCCGGGTCCCATATTTTACTGTGGACCTCTCGGGATCGTCAAAACACAGATTCGAGTCCGTTTACTCAAAATGTTGACTCAAGTCAACTAAAACCAAATTTTTAATTCTAAAAATTATTATTTCTTATATTTTCACATAAAAGCTTTCCGGTTTCACGCCCGAACTGCACACAAAAATCGAGGTAGTAAAAATTAATTTTGTTTTTATGCTTAATATGTCTATAACGGGGTCTAAATTCATAAAATGACCTCTTAGGTCATCACAATATCCACTTCTAAAACAAACGTTCGTCCTCGAACGGACATAGAAGATTACCTGAATTTGCAAACAAGGGTGATATTTACTCTGCATGTCCGACTTGGACTCCCAATTATCTGCCTCAACGGGCTAGCCTCTCCCATGCACTCGAACTGAAGGATAACTCTTAGACCTCAACTGGCGAATCTGCCGGTCTAAAATGGCTACCGGCTCCTCCTCACAAGTGAAGTCTTTGTCCAATTGGACAGAGCTGAAGTCGAACATGTGGGACGGGTCACCATGGTATTCCGGGAGCATAGACACATGGAATACAAGATGAACTGAGGAGAACCCTGAAGGCAACGCAAGTCTATACGCTACCTCCCCACTCTATCAAGAATCTTAAATGGCTCGATATACCTAGGGCTCAACTTACCCTTCTTTCCAAACCTCATAACACCCTTCATGGACGATACCCGAAGCAATACTCTCTCTCCAACCATGAATGCCATATCACGAACCTTACGATCGGCATAACTCTTTTGCCTAGACTGAGTTGCACGAAGCCTTTCCTGAATAATCTTGACCTTACCTAAGGCCTCTTGAACTAAGTCTGTACCCAACAACCGAGCCTTTCCCGGCTCAAACCATCTGACTGCGATTTGTATCGTCTATCATAGAATGCCTCATAAGGAGCCATCTAAATGCTCATATTTTACCTGCGGACAATTTAAGCAACGAGCCATATACGCCACCATGTCCTTTTTAATCCTTCTCCACTAATAATGCTGCCTCAAATCTTGGTACATTTTAGCTGCACCTAGGTGAATAGAATACTTAGAACTGTGAGCCTTCTCAAGAATCAACTCACGAAGGCCATCAACATTAGGCACCCATAACCGACCATGTATCCTCAAAACACCATCATCTCAAACTATAACCTGCTTGGTATCACCATGCCGAAATATGTTCCTAAGAAAAGTCAAATATGGGTCATCATCCTGTCGCTCCCGAATACGCTCAATTAGGGAAGATCGAGTGACTGTACAATCTAGAAAACTGCTGGGGAAAATATCCAACCTCACGAACTGATTAGCCAACGTCTGAATGTCTGAAGCTAACAGTCTCTCACCAACTGGAATATACGCAAGACTGCCCATACTCACCGCCTCTATTTTCTTAATAGTTGTTCATAAACAATTACGAAATTATCAATAGCTTCACGTTAACAATAATCCCCTTTCAACCTTCGCAATAATGATGACGAGGTACGATTCATGAAGACCTCATAATTATATACCCAACTTAAAGTATCTCATTTAACTCCACTTGGGTGGGGCACCTACCTTGTAGGTTAAGGCTCCATAATTATAGCATGAATTTGGAAAATTATGCACATATAGTTAATTAATTAATTAATTTATTTATTTAATTATTATTAGTATTACTTTTATTATTATTATTTATTCATTTATTATTATTATTATTATTTTATACATATATTGTTGAATAAGCCTAACAGGAATGACTCCCTACCAGAACTAAAGTAAAGTTTTAATTCACAAGGGAGACTTTAAAACCAAGAATTTCCATCACAAGGACCTCGTCCCTACATAACTTCCACTGCGGCTCGTATCCCGATTTAAACATACCAAATCATATCAATGCAAGGATCTCGCCCTCAGTTCTGAATCACAAGTAATATGCACACCACTAATCGAAACATTCCATTTTCTTCTTTCAAATATTTTCAGTTAAACAAAATTGCAACACGTAATGATAGACACATCTATCTCCATAGAATCTCTCAATACAAGTATTCACATAAGTAGATTCTTGAGTTACGAAGCTCACCCGAGAGTGGAGCATATTAGAAGAATTTTATTAGATACACATAACTGATTTAAGTTCAGGAAATCATCACTTTATAATAAGTAGAGATTTTTCTTGTAATGACACCATTTGATATAACGACCTCAGCCATACCGTAGACAATATATCGACAGGTTGTTCTCCACCTCTAGGAATCTGACCTCCACCTTCGACATTCCGACCCTTTTTTCCTAGCTGGTTATGTAAGTTGAATTATAACTTCAATGGAGCACGTAGCCTGAGTGTTTTGATGAACTATGTCTCTCCCAAGCCTAGGATAATTTCTACCACTACCCGAAATGAAGTATCAACCTGCCCTGAGTCGTCTAAAATTTTAAAATCATATTTGAGTCCTTTAATGAGTCTGGGGACTCGCCCTCTAGCTATATGAACGTAGGAGTATGACATGCTAACCTATCGAATCTGATGGCATATTCTGACACCGTGATGGTGACCTGTCGCAACTGTTCAAACCCTATGCGCCACACATTATGGAGGGTCTAAGAAACAAACTCTTTCAAAAGCATTTATGAGAACTGAGTGAAGTAATTGATGTTGCATTGAGTGGTCGTCCTCTTCATAGGCTTGCCACAAACACCGGCGGCCAATTTCTTCTTTTACTATGTTGACTCACCACTGCTGACTTACCTCATTTATTCATATTTTTCATTATTCTTTTGGGGTGACTCTCATCTCTATTGACACACAATGATCACAAAAGTAAAGCTTTACACAGATAATTCTTGGCACGAACCATATAGTCTAGAGGCTCGTGAACCACTGTACTCCCTCTGGAGCACCCCAAAATCTGCAGCTGTGATTTCCACGCTGAGTAGACCTTTTGTAGATTTAAAGTTGTTCGAATAACTCCCTTGGTACTGAGGTATAGGGTTATTAAGGAGACTGGCATATCGCGATTCCCATCTGTATCTCTTGCAACATCTTCGGCCTTATACATTCCAAGCCAAACCCGATATAACACATGACCCCCCAATCTATTCCTTGACAATGGACTTCCCTACTTGGCACAAAGTCCTAGGTCACAATGCCTGATAATCCAAAATGTTAAACTTCACAACTCATATACATCAACTCCGTTGCTTTCAACTATTCCCTTGTTATGCAGTACTGAAGTAACTATAAATCCCTTTGGGATATGGGCTAGTCCAATATGTACCGACTGAGCTAGAACCTCCGCGTCTAGATCCATTTGAGACTGTACAATAGGTGTTGATGTTCGAGCTTTAGAATGAGCCTTGCATCTGTCTCTCCCCTTAATCGTAGTTGACACTGGGGCTTCATATCTTGTCCGGTTGTAGACGCTTCGCGTGTTGTCAAGATTTGTGAGAGGACAAGAATAGACAAGTTCAATTATCAATGTTAGAATAAATTCGCACGATGGAGTAGAATAGAAGTAAAATTGTTCCTAATTTCACAGCCTCTAAGAGATAAGTACAGGCGTCTCCGTACTGATCCTTCAGACTCTACCAAGTTTGTTCGTGAATTGTGAGACCTAAGCAACCTAGTGATCTGATACCAACTTGTCACGACCCAAGTTCCCAACCTCAGGAATCGTGATGGCGCCTAACACCACACTTGCTAGGCAATCCAATGTTAGAAATAAATTAACTAATTTCCTGGATTAATTACTTGACCATAAATAAACAAATTTCAATTGCGCCTAATTAAAACAATTCCCATCAGAAATAAAATAAAATGATAACAATGACCATTTAAATAAAACGGATCACGAACTAATTATGTAAACAACTCTAAGGCTATCCCAGGGTATGATGTCACAATCCACGAACTACTAAAGAATACTATAAATAATGGCCGAAAGAAATAGTGTAACTGTTCTGAATATAATAAAACAATGTATATAATAATGGGAGAAGACTCTCGGAATCTGCGAACGCCGGCTGATGTACCTTGTGTCTCCAAACAAATCGGGTGGTCATCCTGAAATCCTCTACTGCTGACTAGTACCTGGATCTGTGCAAAAGAGCACAAAGTGTAGTATCATTACAACCGACCCCATGTACTGAGTAAGTGCCGAGCCTAACTTCGGCGAAGTAGTGACTAGGCTAAGGCAGGGCTTTTAACAATAACATGTGACATTAATATGTATAGGATAACACAAATAAATAATTCTACACAAACAAGAAAAAAAAATATAACTGAGACAATAAATATAAAGCAAGAAGAAAATCTTAAACAAACATAGATGTCTATTTTAGCTACCAACAATTACATAAAATAGTTGGTTTCCTCGTCAGTAAAAGTATTGAGTACATACACTGGAGACGCAACAAATCTAATTTTAATCTGGGTAATACATACAGTTTTAGCTTTAGCATTGGCTCCTACATCTGATGGTTAATAATCCATCAACACATAATTGAGTAGTTAATGTTTCAATAATTTTCTCCACAAGAGTAGACAATGGAATGAAAAACCCAGATATTCACATCAAACAATGATTCCATCAATAATGTAATCACATGAATTAACGATTCGAACTATAATAACGTAAATGTGTAAATAAATACTGTAACAACAATAAAATAACACAATTGCCTCTTTCAGGCCTCAGCTATAACCGATTCTTAAAATTTCCAAGTTTTCAAATTTTATTTTCGAATAAAAATAGTGCCAAGATATGGAAATAGTATTATAAAATATAAAGTTTCAAATCTTTATTTTTCTAAAAGAACAAAACAGTAAAATAATCATTTAGCTCTTCAAATCTTTATTTTCTTTGGAAATTAGTAAAAATATAAATGTTCTCCCTTATCGCTCCTTGTTGCGGCGTGCAACCCGCTCCCACCTGTCCTCCCTTATTGTTTCTCCCTAAATATATCACCTTTATTACTCCTGTTGCGGCGTGCAACCCGATCCCACCTGTCTTCCCTTATCATTCCTTGTTGCGGCGTGCAACCCGCTCTTACCAGACATAATCAATTTATTCATAAAGAATTTCACATTTCAGGCCAAGCCATTCACAATACTGTTATTTCTGCAATTTCAAACAGAAGATCATATAGCTCATAAGCTTTAACCAATATCATTTCACAATAAAACCAACCAAAATATAAATAAACACCGTAATGTTGTCAATCCAGCTCAATATTTATATACTATAATAAACTCAAGAGAACAATCAATATTTTTAACACATTGGCAACAACAATTGGAAATAATTCCATGAAACTCAATAACCACGCGAACCTCAATAATTATAAATAATAAACTGCATTTTTTTTCTCATGACTTCATCATTAATCTCTCAACCATGAAACCAACAGGAATATCAAAATATATGCATTTATTTCATAAAAACAATGCCAACCTGTCAACCATGTTTATATCACAAGAAAACCAGCTCAAGCAACCAATACTCTTTCCAAATAGTCACAACAATAACTAACAACAATTCAACAAGGCCAATTAGTCATAGAAACAATAATGAACACGTAACAATTAAAACAATGATCGAATAAGTGGGGAACGGGAAATGGGATAATGTATAACAACAATTTGGGTGGTGCATAGATACTCTTCACCACACCTATACATCACGCCCATTCATTTAACATAACAAACAAGCGGGGAGTCCTATTCCCTCAAGCCAAAGTTAGACCAAACACTTACCTCAATTTCGCAGGTCACTCACTACTCAATTATTGCTTTTCCTTTTTAATTCACCTCAAACTTGCTCGAATCTTATCACAATTAACTTAATATCATTAACTAATGCTAAAGGAACTAACTTTATTGAAAAATATAATTTTTCCTAAGTTTTCTCAAAAAATGTGAAAACCCGACCTCGGGCCCGCTTGGTTTAAACTCGGGGTTCGGACTAAATTACGTTTATCCATTCACCCACGAACCAAATTATACAATTAATTTCGAAATCCGACCTCAATTCGAGGTAAAGATTCGATTTTTATAAAATTCCCTAATTCTACCTAAACCCTCAATTTTTACCATGAAAATTCTTAGTTTTTGATTCAAAAGTGATGAAAAACAATGGGTAATTGAAGGAGTAAAGTTTAGAATTGATTACCTCTGACTTGGGGATGGTATTTGGTGGAGAAATTCGTCCTAGGGCTGTAAGGTTCGAAAATTTGAAGAATAAGAAATCTACCCGTTTTGTATTTATTTTTCTGCCAGCTATTCTGCCTCATTTCTTATACAAAACGATCCCTAAACGCGATTTTTTAATGTCCAATGGATTTCTTGTGAAATTCTAGTCAAGTTAGGCTTTTGAATCACTCAATTTAGCCTTATAATGAAGGAGATATGTATGGTTTAATATTTGCAATTAGTGCAGACTTTTAATACGCCGTCAGGGGCAATTTTCGTAATTAACCTGAAAAATCTGGCAACCTTAGTAAAATTCCCATATAACCCTCATACGATGTCCAACTTCGATGATTCTTTTTTCTACGGGTCCGTAATTATGATACGGATCTAATACTTCATTCAAAACAGAAATCGGATCTCATTTGTTCAATATGATATCATTTATGTTTGAAAAAACGACGTCGAAGCATAAGAAAGAACGAGCGCAACGCAACCCAAACCTATTTGAAACTCACCCGAGCCCTCGGGGCTCTAAATCAAACATGCATGCAAGTCTAAAAGCATCATACGGACTTGCTCGTGCGATCAAATCATTAAAATAACATGTAAAACAATGAATTAAACCTCAAAAGTCATTATTTTTCTCAAGAACACTTATAGTTCATAACTTTTCAATCGGATGTCCGAATCACGTCAAACGAACTCCGTTTTTTTACCAAATTTCACAGGCAAGGCCTAAGTATGATAACAAATCTGTACCGGACTCCGGAACCAGAATACGGGCCCGATACCAATGATTTTAAACATTAATTCTTTTCTTTATTTCATAAATATTTCAACAAAACAATTTCTTTCAAAATTTGATTTCTAAGGATTGGGACCTCGAAATTCATTTTTGGGCATACGCCCCGGTCCCATATTTTACTGCGGACCTCTCGGGATCGTCGAAACACAGATCCGAATCCGTTTACTCAAAATGTTGGCTCAAGTCAACTAAAACTAAATTTTTAATTCTAAAAATTATTATTTCTTATATTTTCACATAAAAGCTTTCCGGTTTCACGCCCGGACTGCGCACAAATATTGAGGTAGTAAAAATTAATTTTGTTTTATACTTAATATGTCTATAACGAAATCTAAATTCATAAAATGACCTCTTGGATCATCACATTCAAAATCTGTTCTACTGCTTTCTCATTACTTTTTGTCGATTATTACTTCGATTTTGTTTGTTTTTCATTGCCTTTGTTCCACTCCACGCTATCAATGGCCTTTCTTCTTAATTGATGGGTTTTTAGCATCCACTATGGCGATGAAAGATAAGGATCAAGGTCCATTGACATCAGCATAAAATTGTCTAACTACAGTGATTTAATTGAATTTAAAAGTTGTCTAAAAGCTTAATGGATATTATTGTCACACTTTCTTTTTCCCGAGGGGACAAGAGGTTTTTCTAATTAAAGTGACATTAATTGAAATGTGATTGTTTATTTATTTAGAGTTGCCACTTGAAATAATTTATGCTGTCAAAAGTTACCGGTTTATTTTAAATTCTAAATCGAGGAGATTGACTCTGTTTAAAGCCTCCGAAAATCAGAAAATCGGATAAGAAATTCTGTTAACCCGGGAGAAGGTGTGAGGCACTCCCGAGTTCCGTGGTTTTAGCACGGTCACTCAACTGTGCATTTTTATCTTCTAACCACTTTTAATATTTATGGAAGTTGATTGAACAAGTCGCGATGTCACGCACTCATTTGTTTTTGTACACGCTGCGAATAACGCCACGTGAAATGCACACGCGATTTACAATATGTTCATTTTTTATTATTAGAAGTTATGATCGGGTCACATGAAATGCCCACCCGAATGGAATTTACGTATCATGACCATGCCACGGGAACCGTACCCATGGCCACAATGATTTATTAATCACGCCTAAAGCAAGCTACGATGTTCATTAATTGGTTATTTTCCTAAGGTTTGAGATTGAGTGAAAAGGTCCAGAGTTATGGAGTGTTTTATGGTAAAATATATGTGAAACCACTGCATGTGACCCTTTGAAACATTGAACTTGAAGCTAAGTATTATAACATTTGGCCTACTGAGATGGTAAATAATTGTGGGTATCCACGTTCCGGTCCGAAGCCAATTTCAGAATCCAATGAACTCTCATCTTATACGTAGGTTCAGCTGAACCAATTACCAAGTGAGTATTCCCAAGACATGGAGGCCCATTAATACATACTTCACATATCCACAAATAAAATAAACTATACAATCCGCATGCAATTAATGAATCCTAAAGCAAATTATAACAACATCCATTATTATCATTTAACATATCGAGTCACATATTTCAAAAACTCAATATAATGGAGTTTAATATTACAAAAATTGTCTGTTAATCAAATTTGCCTAACTGAACAAGATAAACAACTAAATATAGGAACAAATTTTTCTAAAACTTTATTAGAGTCGACACCACTTTAACTGAGTCCATTTTCCATAGAATCAATCTCCTAAATCTTACTCCACTTGCCAGATTCTCACTCTACATGTTCCTGATGCAATCATGATCTATTCTAATTTATACAAAACAAGTTGTTGTGGACTGATTCCATGTCCCTAATTCAAATCAAGCTCACGACCACTACTCAATATGCTGTAAATTTCATAATAACATTTAACTCTAATCAAATCATTGAGTGCAATTAGATCAAACTTGGATTCAACTTTTATGAGGGTTATATATGCTAATATGCAGATCTAGCTTGCTTCATTCAGAAACTAAACTTGTACAAAGATCATTTTAGCTTAAAATCAATTATCTCTATCTTAATGAGATTTACAACAACACAATCAGTAGTCACAACTGAACAGAACTCATGTACTGTGATAGAAAGCAAGTAATGATGGATTAAACAAAAACCACACACCCTTGATGCACGAAATCAGAACATAAGCATAGCAAGAACAAATCACATCTTCAAATATATATTAATTGGAGATCTAATAGAATAGGTTACATACCTATCAGCAAGAACAATAGAAGAAGAAAAAACGACCTAATAAAGGTCAAGCTTGAGGGCAAATAGAGCTTGATTGAACAGGAGCAGCTAAGAAGTAATCAACAATCCAATGAGTTCAGGTTCAGCAGCTTCTAGACCTAGAAAATGTTCCCAAACTCTTGCCTTTAGATACCCTTTTTAAACTCTTTTCTTCTTCTTTTCTGTTTTTTCTTTTGTTTGAAGTTGAATACTAAGAACTTTTTCTTTCAGATTTCAGCTTCTGTGATTGTTCTTTGTGAGTGAGTGAATATGCAGAGAATTAACCTCTGTGTGAGAGGGAGTGTATGATGTCTTTTATAGAGTGTAAAATCTGCCATATGCTCAACAGAATGAGGAAAAAACTCAGAGAGGTGTGAGGGAATCTGTCAGCTGATTTTAAGGGATAAGGCATCTTTGAAAACTGAAAATGGACAGCTGTCTAATTCAGATATTTTTCTACTATTTACAGCCCTCTTAAATTCTGAAATTAACCTTTTCCCCACCATTTTTATAATTTCAATTCAGTCCTTTATATATCTCCTAGAACCTTTCCACAAACAGCTAATTAGAGTTCATTCCTAAATTTTTATTTTCCAAAATGCCCCTTTAGACCTTTTTAATCTATTCGTCACTTTACCCCTTCTAAATATCTTTTCATTCTAACTTATCATACCAACAGATGAACAAATAAGCCAAAATAGCTACTAATTAATCAAATTAAAAGTGATTATAGTCTAATTACATGTTCAAAACGTACGGCCAATTAACTTATTCAAAACAGAAAATGGAATTCACAAGGTCTACTAAACCTAATTAATTAATGAACAAACAAGAGAAATGACGATCATTTAAGAAAATAAGGGAAATATACCTTAAAGTTGAAAATGGGCGCGGACAAATGAATTCTGGAAAATCGGAGGAATTGCTGCATAAGCACTAGCCGGAATCTTTTCAAGGCTAATGCTATATGTAATAATACCTCTTGCTTTACCAGGAAAAGAACACGCCATGGCTTCGAAGAGATGATTTTGGTACTCTTCGACCAAGCTCAAATCTAAAAATCGGGGAATTCTAGGGTATTTTGAAAGAAACTAAAAGGAGATATAAGATGAGAAGTAGCTGGAGATTGTGGGGTTAAGATTTGGGGTTGTTTGGTGGCGGCCGCCGGTGAGTGGGGGTTTGAGAATCCTAGAGCGGTTAGGATTTAGGATAGAGAGATGAGAGATAGAGAAATGAGAGGTCTTTGGGGGTGGGTTCAAACATCTATATAAGAAGGGATGGGGAGTTGCAGACCGTCAGATTGGAGGGATTTGGATGATTGAGATCAATTGTGACCAAAACGATGTCGTTTTGGTCATTTGGGGACTGGGCCGGATTTTTAAAAGATCTGGGCTGGGGCGGGTGGAAGAAGATTAGGCTGTTGAGGTCTGGCCCAATTTTAAATAAGGCTAAACAAACTTCTTTCTTTTTCTTTAAAAATTTAATTGAATTAATTAAAAATCATAAACAAACTAAATAAAATCCTAAATTAGACTCTAACTTAATCTATTTTGTAAAATTAACCTTACTTATTTTCACTAACTTAACACTAATTAATTTAAAACTAAAAGCTAAAATGTAGACATGACTATTGTATTTTTGTTTAATGATACAACTAATAAACGTAATTAAATTCTAAAACGCAAATAACAACCTAAAATGTTATGCTATGAAAATTTGGACATTTTTGTGGTATTTTTCACGATTTTTGAGATATTAAATATGCACAAAATGCAACTAACACGCAATTAATAATTAACGAAAAATTCCTAAAAATTAGAAATAATTAGAAAAATCTATTTTTGCAGATTTTGCAGGAGTATTTTTTGTGAGGCAAAAATTATGTGCTCGCAACTTTCCCTCTTTGCTTGGAAACATGAAGTGTTTTCGGGCAAAGATAAAGTGAGAAATTACGAGCAACTTTTGCCCGTTTGGATACTCCATGGGAAGCGTTTCAAATTTTTTTTGACCGAACCTTGCTTCAGAGGTTGTCTACATATCCTTGGCTATAAAGAAATTAGGTCAGTGTAGTTCTGGAAGTTTTGGTAGCTGGGACTACCGGGAAGCTGTGATTTCACTATTGTTGCTGTTCTTTGCTGCTTGCTGAGCTCCTTATTACACCAAAGTCAAAAATAAAAAAGACTAACTAATCTTGTCAGCTACGAGTTACAAGATTCCTATCTATAAGTCTTCTGGAGCTTGATATTGAGTCTTGGATGGTTCTTCACGCAGACTCTGATCTGAATCTTGATGCTTGTTAGCTGCAGGTGCTAGTTCATTCTTCTTCAGCTTTTCGGATCAGGGCGGGACATGCAACTTCAATCATGTCTTGAGAAGTCCACATCTTTTCTCCGCTTCTACACTTTGAGTTCACTTCTTTTCCATTTCTTTCTCTATTTTGGATTAGGAATTCTTTTTGTTATCTCGAACCCTGTGCCTCAAGGTAAAAACCTGCTCAGACACCAAAACAAACGAACAAATGAAATTTTTCTGCCCCAATTTTCACTAAAAAAATTTCGTGAGTTATCTGTAACAAAATTCTATACTACTTCATTATTGAAAGCAATAAAAAGTCGGGATTGGTGTTGTCGCGCCCCCCCTTTTTCTTGCAAAATCGGGTTTCGACATTTGACAACTCCTTTTGAGAGAGTAGGGAAAATGAATTGGTTATTAGAGTCTTCACCTAACGGATTAAGGTGTGTTAGGGCACCTATTGCAAATAACTCAGATTATACCAGTTTGCGTCACCATAGATCGGGTAAAGGCTTAAATTACCTTGAGGGGAAGGTGTTAGGCACCCCTCGAGGTCCACAACGGTGGGTCTCGACGAACTTAAATTATGCGAATTAGTCTAGGAAAGCGAAGATAACTATTTAATAAGGGTGGGTGGTCCTTTAGCCTATAGGATCACCCCATGCAACATAAATAATACTTTGTAACTCCCCCAAGATGGGGGTGTTACTCATATTATCCAGCGGGCACAGACTATCATCTCATGCTACCCCATTACTATCTTTAAGTTGTTACCTAAAGCTCTCTAGTTGATTCTAATTCGTTTCATGTGCGTGAACTACCCGTACCTTACCTATGGTCCTGGAGGCATTAAGGCCTCTATTTGGGATGGTTCTAGACTAAACCTAGATTGCTCAAAATTGTAAAATACTAGGCGACATGCAAAATAATTAAGACTTTTAAAATAAAAGCAGATATGGGCTCATATTGACCTCCACACATAAACAACAAATGCACGCAACTGAGTAACATGTTTTATTAATCATGAATTCCTATAGGCAGGATGTCTATATGAGAAATAGGCGAGCAATAGTGTGCAAAATCAATTTTAATGCGAGTGTGAGGACCTACTATTTGCCTACTGATTTTATTCGGTGCTATATCTAGGCATTTCATGCGTTACGTTAGTGAATAATAGTAAATCATAATCCTAAGTCCAGAATTATTGGTCAATCCTATAGGCATGTTGTTTAAATGATGGATGGTGATAATCATATTCAGAATCATTTAATAGAGTCCTATAGGCATGAATTTCTATGAGTGAATTGATTTTAATTCTATAGGCATGATTTCTATCATTGGACTGATTCTTAATCCCATAGGCATGTTATCTATTATTAAGCAAATTATCAATCCTATAGTCATGTTATCTATTATCAAATAGTATTTAAGCAAAAATTTATACACATTGCCCGAAAACAGTTAAACAAGATATTGGTCCTATAGGAATGATTGCTAACACATTTATTTGACAAGTTGGTGTACCTAGAGGCAGAATTTCTAACAAGTTATCATATTCATCCTATAGGCAGGATTTCTAACAAATCATAATTTTAACCCTATAGGCAGGATTTTTAATATGTTAGCATAATATAGAACTTGTACGATTAAAAAAACTAGCAGAATCATCAGCAAAAAATGAAACCCTATAGGCAAAATTTCTATCCGATTTAACAAAAGAAAATAAGAACCCTCCCGATTTTACTAAATACCCCAAAATTTTTTTATTACAAAATTATTACAGACCAGGTAAATAAATGAATTACATAATAGTAATGAAATAACTGTAGAGAGCCTTTTACAGGCCCAAATACACCTGGGCAGCACAGGCCTTCAAACCATATCAGCTTCAAGGCTCATTTCACAGGTACATAACAGTCAATGATGGGTGATTCACCCATAACACACATAAAACCCAGGTTTCTAGTGTGTCAAAGTTCCCAAGGGCTTCAAGGACCCAGGGCAATGTTCACACTAGAGAACAAAATACTCAGAAGTTATGCAAAGGAAATTAGGAACCCAAACCCAGTGTGTCAGAGTTCAAAAAAGTCTCACATGGACCCCGAACAGTGCTCACACTGGGGAGGTTGAGGATAGAACCTAAAGGACCTAAGAGTAGGAGTTTTAAAAAAATAGTAGAATGTAAAAGGAGGCAGGCACATGTTTAAAACAAATTTGATTTTCAGAAGAAAGCGATCATAATAGAGTTTAAGACACAGAATATGTAGAGAGGATTGCACTAAGCAAACAAGTAAGGTTTGCAAAGTTGTTTATGCAAATCACACATTTTTTAATAAGTCAAAGTCTGAAAAAGTCTAGTTAAGCTAAGTGTACATGCTGGCATTTAGGGCGGCCTTGTTTAATCACAGAAACATTTAGACAATGTATTAAGGAAATAAGTCATATAATCACATGAAGCCAAAGAGATGCAAGACACATTAGAAAGCAAGTTGTCAGAGCACAAGAATGATAGGGAAATGTTAAATAACAATACAAATCTGTAAAGTTTCAGGATTGATTAACTATTAACACACTAGTAGTATCCTAAAGATGCTAAGTTTAGGACAGGTTCAGAACTAACAAAACAGCTTACATGAAACAAGTTAAAGGACATTAAGTTAACCTCTAAGAGGATTCATATTATTCAAAAATAACCAATCTCAGAGCTAACAATATTAATTATAGGACTAGATGAATTCATAGAAACATAAAAGTGGTAGAATCATGCTTAGAATACTTTAAACATACTGGATCGAATACACATGTTATGGAAACATAGAAGATAAAATGACAAGGGATAGTCACTCACTAGTTAGGCAGGAAAGCAAGAAAATACACCACAATAGTCAAGTCCAGAATTAATTGGCCTTGGATTTTAGCCGGCCAAGACCAGAAGCAAACGAGTAAAGTAAATCAGAATTAAACCCTAAGTTTTCAGTGAGAGTATTGATAGTTCCCGTCTGTCTAAAGGGGAAAGGGGAAGGGGTTTAAATAGTGTAGGAACTAAGCACATAAACATGGAAAGTAATTAATTCAAATGATCATTAAAGAAGAAAATTTTTGTAACCTTAGTTTTTCAGGTAAACCCCACAAAATCGGCAGAAAATAAAGACAATCAGCTACATATTGCATGTGATGAACATAGACAGGAAATTATTCAAAATAAAGACATAATCGAACCAGATCTAGTCCAAATGAAAAGGGTGTGAAACCCTAATTTAGGTTAAGTAAAAGAAATCGACAAAAAAGGTAGATTCATGCATAATAGGATGAATATAGAAGGATAGTACTTAAAATTAAAGCTTGAACCAGTTTTGGTTCGAACCAAAAGAGGATCTGAAAACCCTAACCTTAGGGTTAAGTACAAATCAACGAGAGTTACGAAAAATAATCGTACTTTCAAAGAGCAAGTGATGAACACCGACGGAATAAACAACGAGTTAAGGATTTGAACCAATTTTGGTTCGATTCTTACAAGATCTGCTTGCCATATTAGGCAAGCAATTATGTAACACCATACGGGTAACCAGTAGAGAGGATGGGTCAATAAGGTAGGGGAATCGTTGATTGATTCTATTTTTGGGTTGGAATTGGAGGGGTAATGGGTGACGGCGCTAGGGTTTACAGAGGAGAAGAGAAGGTTCGACAAAGTTCAAGGACGGCGAGGCTGGGATAATGGTCTCCAGGGTTTTGGGATAAGTAGGTTAATTAGAAGGAGGGAGTGATATGAGTTGTTGATCTCAGAGATCAACGACTGTGATTTAAAAGGGGTTGGGTCGGTTCCGGACTGGTTTAGGGGGTGTATTGGGCTTAAGTGTTGGGCCAAGGATTTGGGTAGGTGTTTTAGGTAAATGGTCTAAGGGGCTGGTAGTTCAGGTTTGGAATTGGTGAATTTATGGACTATTAGTTAAATACCCAATTTAATTAATAAAATAATTTGTAAAAAATGATAAATAAAATAGTGAAAATATTATTTGTGCATAAAAATAACTAATAACAATTATTTATTACTATAAAAGCATAATAAAGTTTTTTTTTGCATAAATAAAGTGATCATAAGTATATAAGGGATATTATTGCAAAATATACCATTTTAGCCTAAAGATGCAAATATAATTATAATAAATACATAAAAAATATTTAAAGCTTAAATATGGATATAAAATATGAGGTTAGATGATAAAATCATCATAAAAATTATTTGTGATGCAATTAACAATTATTTATATAATAAAAATATGGGAATAATTTGGATTTAAAAATCTTTAAAAATTATGGAAAAATTAGGAAAAATGCTTGATGATTCTCATGCACTATTTTGAAAGTATATATGTATATTTGAAATATATGAGGAAAAAATTGGATATCAACAACTGCCTCTTTTTATCCGGGAAGGATGAAAGAGTTGTCGGGTAAAGAAATGATGACCGATTTTGACCGAATAGGATAATTTGAAAGATATAGGCCACACTCTGACTTTTGAGTTGCCTATATATCCCTGGTTTTATAGAAATCAGGTCGTGTGTAGTTCTGGATCCAATGGTGGAATAAACCGATGGGGTTATTGTAAGTAAAGACAAAATATTCTGAACATGGACAATATTGAGATTGTAAATGGATGTGTCTGGATATGGTTATGGATACTTGAATAGGTGTTGGATGAGAATGGGTAACAGACGTTAATCAGTTACGTTTGAAATAATTTGAAGAATATGAACGTTGGATGAAAACCGGAGCGAAGATTGCTCCTGTTAGGAGAACGGTTGCTCCTGAAACTGCCTGCAAACTAAAAATACGACTGCATGCAAGTATGTATAGATCATTGCGTAAACTTAGACACGATGCAAATTCCCTTTGGACCATGAAGTCTGTCTTTGGATGAGGAGGATGGCGTCCTTAGACCATGATGTCCCGGGCCATGAATTGTACGGTTAGGAATTCGCAGGCCATGAAATGATGTTCTCGGGCCATGAAGATGGTGCCTCCGAACCATGATGCCTTTGAATAATGGTGTGCAGGCTTGAGAGATCCTTAGGCCATGGCATCGTGTCTTCTGGCTATGAGAATGATGCATTCAAACTATGACACCTTCGGACAAATTGGCTATTTATCAGCCCATGAGGTGCAGAGACATGATGCTAGAGGTAAAACAAGACAGAACTTAGTCTTATGTAGAGTTGGGGCAGAGCTTATCCCCGAGAGAAGAGAGTAGTGCAAGGTTTGGAATATAACAACATTTGTGGTTGTGCAAGGAGAGATAATGCTTAGTCCCGTGCAGTGGGAATGCAATTCTTAGCCTTATCCAACTGCAGAGGCATGGCTTAGCCTCATGAAAGATGGAGATAATGCTTAGTCTCACGCAGTGGAAAGGCAATGCTTAGCCTTATGCAATTGCGGAGACAGGGCTTAGCCTTATGCAAGAATAGAGACAGGGCTTAGTCTCATGCAAAGAGAAGGCAATGCTTAGCCTTATGCGAATAGGGAGGTCGGACTTAGCCTCATGCAAAGACAAGGCAGTGCTTAGCCTTATGCAAATAGGGAGGCATGTCTTAGCCTTATGCAAGAATTGAGACATGGATTAGTCACATGCAAAGAAAAGGTAATGCTTAACCTTATGCAAATAGGGAGGCATCACTTAGCCTCATGCAAGAATTGAGACATGGCTTAGTCTCATGCAAGAATTGAGACAAGGCTTAGTCTCATGCAAAGAGAAGGCAATGCTTAGCCTTATGCAAATGGGGAGGCAGGGCTTAGCCTTATGCAGAAAGAAGGCAATGCTCAGCCTTATGCAAATAGAGAGGCAGGGCTTAGCCTCATGCAAGAATTGAGACATGGATTAGTCTCATGCAAAGAGAAGGCAATGCTTAGTCTTATGAAAATAGAGAGGCAAGTCTTAGCCTCATGCAAGAATTGAGACAGGGATTAGTCTTATGCAAAGAGAAGGCAATGCTTAGCCTTATGCAAATAGAGAGGCAGGGCTTAGCCTCATGCAATAATTGAGACATGGATTAGTCTCATGGAAATATAAGTTAAGAGTGAAGTATTCTTAGCTGGCAATATGTTTATGCATGGCAATTCTGTTGTTGTGATGATGCTTATGGCGATGACCTATTCCTGCATCTAAAGAAAATTTGTGAGTCTTGCGGGGGAGGTTGGTTCGTGCCTTTGTCTGCTTGCTCTGCTCCACTCTGCCCGAGGATCCTGTTTGAGTCACCATGGATAACATTTGGCTAAAGATAAAGTTTTTGAAAAGTATGCGTGTATGGTTTTCAAAACATAATAATATGCAAATTAAGAAATCAATTAGATGAACCAATGACCGTGACGTTATCCGAGACACTGCGACCTCCTTGCCATAGAATTTTGAGGGTCCTCCTCAAAATTCTGCCCCAGTTATCTAAATGACCTTCCGGCTATTCTGTATGTAATGTTGTTGGCTGAACTCCTCCTCAAAATTCTGCCCCAGTTTCTGATTATGGGGGAAAATGAAAAAATTATTAAATTGTGACTGAACCCACATGGCTGCCTACGTATCCCCTCTTAAACGGGAATCAGGTCAAGCGTAGTTCAATTACATCATATGAAGAAACATAAATAGTTTACACATAGTATCTTTTGACTGCATTTGAATTGATAGGCTTTGGCCAGATTTCTCCATCCATTTCTGCGAGTATGAGTGCTCCTCGTGTCAATACACTGTGAACCATATACGGGCCTTGCCAGTTAGGTGAGAATTTTCCTTTCGCTTCATCTTGATGTGGAAAGATTCGTTTCAACACCAGCTGCCCCGGTGTGAACTGTCTACGTTTGACCCTTCTGAGCTTCTGCTTTACTGGAAAACATATTGGATTGGTAGGAAATTTATGAGCCACTATGGATGTTCTCAAACCGGTCATGTCATCATACGACCATGCGAAAATGTCCTCATATTCTTTCAGGATTCTTCCTTCTTTGGCGATGGCAAGTGGATGCTTATGCGAGTTTCTTTGATGATTTCGGAATCTCCCAAATTGACTATCTCGGTTTCGTCCAGGTTGGACTTGGGATTATTTTCAAAGTTCTCAACTTCTCTGATAATTTCCTCAGGTATCACATCTTTTTCTTCTATCTCTTCCGAGTCACTGTCTTTATGTTGCATTGTCTCATTACATGCCACAGTCGTTGGTTCATCAAGATAAGAAATAGTTATGTTGTAGAGGAAAAATATGAAAGATAATGATAATAAAACGTCAAATTGTTGAAAATAATTCTGAAATTTTGAACAAAGTAGCGTTTAAATGACTTCAAACAATGTTTTCCAAAACGAATACTGAAAGAAAGATGTTTTTGAAATAAAATGCTCAAAAGAATTGTTTTTCAAATAACATTAGTAACCATGCTACCTCGGGACTCATCTAACCCTGGATGGTGTGGCGGTCCAGTTTCTGAGGAATGCACCCCTCTCCATTGTCTGAATGATAAGGCCTTCTTCTTCCTCGTCCTCAACTATCACCTTGCAATCTATATCTTCGTCTTCCAAGAACAGGCTCCTTATCCCGCCAATGCTTCTTCTTCTTTGGATCCCCATATTGTATCGGCCTGATGAAAGGATTGACTCAGATGTGTCACCGGCTGCTCAAGAGGGTAATAGGGACCACGCCATGGCGTCGACCAATTATCATATTCTTGCCAGGTATACGAATATCCAAGCACAAAAGTTGTACCATGACGTTTCAGCTGTATTGGCTTGGTAATGCCTTGG
The DNA here is from genome assembly GCA_005239505.1 of Nicotiana paniculata. Classification (NCBI taxonomy): domain Eukaryota; kingdom Viridiplantae; phylum Streptophyta; class Magnoliopsida; order Solanales; family Solanaceae; genus Nicotiana; species Nicotiana paniculata. The sequence goes on from ML359170.1 coordinate 62,002, forward strand.
AGTTTCTTCCCATGTCCTTTGCCGGGTTCATACCCCGACCATGCCAGTATTCTTTCTATTTTGCTGCCTCACCATTTATCTTTCTCAATTGCATTGACACGCTCGATGCGGTGATAAGTATCTCCGCCCAACTTCCTTCTATTTTCCACGACCGAAATAGTTTGATTGGTATAAATAGGTTTGCTCCCATATCCATGAATGATTACTTCCTGATGATTCCATTCAAATTTCACAGCCTGGTGCAAAGTGAATGCAATAGCCCCAGCGTCATGTATCCAAGGTCGTCCTAACAACAAATTGTAGGAGGCGGATATGTCTAGCACCTGAAATTCAACATCGAACCAAGTAGGACCCATCTGCAAGCATATATTGGTTTCCCCAATTGTAGCTCTTTGTGACCTATCGAACGCCTTCACATTCATAGCCCCGACCCGTATTTCGTGCAAACCCTTGCCCAACCTTTTTAGAGTTGTCAATGGACATATGTTGAGGCTGGATCCTCCGTCTATCAAAACCCTGACAATGAACTTATCCTCGCATTGCACTGTGATGTGTAGTTCCCTGTTGTGGCTATATCTCTCTGGCGGCAACTCATCTTCGTGAAAGGTGATCTTGTGGCTCTCAAGCACTTTCCCCACCATGTTGGACATTTCCCCACTGGTGATATTGTTGGGGACACACGCTTCACTAAACACCTTCATCAGAGCATACATATGCGCCCCAGAATTTTGCAGCAGTGATAGGATAGATATCTGGGGGGGAGTTCTGTTAAGATGATCAACAACAGAGTATTCTCTTGCCTGTAGTTTCCTCCAGAGATCATCTGGACCAGTTTAAATGATGGGTTGTCTGGCAACCGCTTCCTTACTTGTCCCTCCCAAATTTTGAGGTGTGTAGATTCTTCCAGTTCTGATCATCCCTTGTGCAACACCGGACTCTTCCATTTTTACTTTCCCTTTTCTCCTAGCTTCGGCAACATAATCCCAAGGTACGACGTTGGATTTGAAGGGCGGTGTGGATGCCACCGTCACAGTGAAGGGTGTGGTTACTTCTATTTCAAATGGAGTAGGTGTAGTTGCAGGTGTTGTCACTTCGATTTCAAATGGAGCTGATGCGGATACCTCATCTTCGACCGGTGGCTGTATCTGTACCACAATAAGAGTGAGTGTCACCGTAGGTTTATTAGGGTTGTCACCTTCCCGAATAAGCCCAATTGACCCTTCAGGGTCCCATTCTTCATCAATTTCTATCATATTTACTCCTTCACCGCTATGGTCTGGGAGGGGATTATTGCGGACATTGGGTGCGGCTTCCTTATCCTGTATGACTTTGGTATCAATTAGCATCTGAATGTTGTCTTTCAGAGTGCGACATTCATCAATAGTATGTCCCTTCATGCCGGAATGGTATGCACGTGTGTTGTTTGGGTTGACCCATTGGGAGGAGTTTTCCATGTCCACAACGGAAATAAGGGTGACATATCCTGCAACCTTTAATCTTTCATATAATTGGTCGATGGGTTCAACAATAGGGTCTGGGTGGTCTGCGATCGAAATTGGGTCTGGGTTTTTGATAATTTGGATGAGCTGGAGGTGAATGATAATAGGTTAGCTGGGTGTTAATAAAAAATAAGTTTGGTAGGCAGTAGCGGGTTGAGGATATCTGAGAGGTGAATGTTGGTATGTGGGTGGAGGTGTTTGGGACCTGAGGGGAGACTTTGGACCTTGGGCTACCATCACTGCCCCTATCTCTTTCTTCTTTGATATGCCTCCTGATTGTAATGCTTTGCTCGTTGCCTGTAATGCCTCAAAGTTTGTCACCATTCCGCTCTTAATCCCTTCTTTGATCCTTTCCCCGAGTTTGATGATGTCGGAAAACTTGTGATTCTCGATAACCATTGACCTCTCATAGTATTGTGGATCCTGGGCCCTGACAAAGAATTTGTTCATCTGCTCTTCTTCTAATGCTGGCCTGACGTTTGCAGCTTCTGATCTCCATCAAGTATCATACTCGCGGAAAGTCTCTGTCAGTTTCTTCTTGAGGTTCTGTATGTAGAAGACATCCAGTGCATTTTCTGTATTGAACCTGAATCTATCCATGAAGTCTGATGCCATTTTTACCCAATAGAGCGTCTCTAGTGAGACTTCTCATGAACAACTTCATGCGAATGTTTTCATCCTTCCCAACCCCTACGAGCTTGTTGCAGTATGTTCTCAAATGTACCTTTGGGTCACCCGTTCCGTCAAACATCTCGAACTTAGGATGTTTGTAACCCTCCGGAAGTTCCACGTCTGGCTGAATGCATATGTCCTCATAATTTAGACCCTCAATTCCTTTGCCTCCTTCAACACCCTGGACTTGGCTTGTGAGCTTCTTTAGCTCTTCCGCCATATTCTTAATGAGCAGGTCCTTCTCGGCGGATTCTAGTATGCATGAAGTTGGTTGAGTGGAGTGGGATTGGGTTTCCACGTATATGGGATTATTTTGATGAATGTCGGGGGTTTGAGTGTAGTGGTGATCATTAGTTGAATTTTGCGGATCGGGGATAGGCTGTGGGGTATTCTGAGGAGTATGGAAAGTGGTGGTTTGTAGGTATTGAGTCGGGAGATGTTGGTGTTGAGGAAGGGTTGGTATTGGTAGAGGATTGGGATTTTGGGAGGGGGTGTTGCGTATTGATGGGGGTGCGGGAGGATTTTGCGGACGTTGGTTTGTGTGTTTTGAGGAGGTACCGGGTTTTGAGTGTTTTGCTGGTTGATGTCTGGGATGTTTAAGGTGAGGGAAAGGTCTGCCAAGTTGCGGACTTGCTCAAGCTCCCCTTGAAATTCTAGCATCTTCTGCTCTAACCGTAAGACCAAATCATTCTGTGTCGGAGTACTCCGACCGTCTGAAGTCTCAACATTCTCTGCATGTGTGGTGTTGTCTTCCTGACACCACTCATATCATCCATTTTAGATTTTCCCTTACTTCTTAGATCATTTAGAGGAGGAAAAGGTGGAGGGCCTCTGGATCTGGTGTGATATGCTGATGATGCCAGTATGTGCGAACCAACCTTAAGGGATGGGAATGATAAAAAATAAAGAAAAACAAAAAGGTAAACAAGTAAGTAAGGATTCTGAAAAGGTATTTTCAGTATTTAAACATGTATTGCGGAAATATAAATGCGTGTCCTAATTTGGGACCCTCGTTGTGCCCGAGGTAGGCCTAGCGACATGTAGATTTGGAGAAATTTAATGCTGATAACTGCCTCATTTCATTAATGTAGTAAATAAGACGAACCTAAAGCGACAATAAGTAAATGAGTTACTGTATGCATTTGAATTATTACATTTAAATTCTAAAACGACTCTAAAAAACAAATAACCTAATCTACTAGCTTGGCCTTCTTGGATACGTCAATCAGATTCCCCAGGTCGCGCATGTCCAACAGCAAATACGCCCTTGCTAGTTGTCCTCCCTCGTTACCCTCTGCATTCTGACAATCCACGACCCTTTCCCTAATCTTCCCTTCAATCTCCATCAAACCCTGCTCTAAATACTCCAACCTTTCTGTTGACTTTGTAGCCATTTCCCTTCACCCGTTAATTGACTCCATGTCAATCTTGTGCTGTTCCAAATGCCTGGCCTCAGACTCGAGGACTCTTTTGCGTAGCCTCTTATACTTCACCTGTGCTTCAGTAGCTTCATCTATGACCCTGTTTCCTTGACCGACCCCCTGCTCGACTATTCCTGCTATGTTATCATCCAACCATGATAGGTAGAAGTACACATGACCTGCGTGGTATCAATCTGGCTCGATGATATCTTTTTCCACAATGATCTTCAAATGCCACATGTGTTGGGCCTCACATTTGTACGGAATGACATCGTCTTGAAAATCTGCTTTGTAATGACCCATTTTGGAGACTCGCAATATGACTTATTTTCTACCAGCTTGTCTCATGACCTTGATAGGAACATAGGGATATATGCCCATTAACCCAATCAACACCAAATGCGGAACATCCCTGGATCTGATGATGAATTCTCTAGTAGGAAACCACTCGAACATCCAATGAACCTTGTCCTCGGTCAAATTGTTAAAAAACTCTACCCATTCTGTAGCATTCTCTGGTTGTGCAAACCTGTATGGGATGAAGGTCATCCTTTTCGGATGGTGGAAAGCTATGTGATAATTCCATGGTCTCCGTGGCAATTCTTGGCGATATTGACCTCTCTGAAGATGTTCCAACAACCAAATCTGCAGCAACAAGTTACAACCCTCAAAATGTTTTAACCCCTTCTCGCAACGATCAAGAGCTCGGTACATTTCTGCTACAATCATTGAACAATAGTATATGTTTGTCCTTCGATCCCTTCCATTAAAGCTTTGGTTACCATTGCCAACCTAGTGTGAGTCATGTACCTTTTGCTTGTAAACATTATCATACCCAGAAAGCAGATGATGAATATGAAAACCCTACGATGAGTCCAACCCAGGGAGGTGATGGAGAATTTGTCATGAAAGATACGATAAGATTTGTTGTGTCTGTATCGTTCATAGAGGAAGTCAAAGAGTATGTAGGACTTCTTCAGGCATGCCAAGTCGCATTCTTTCTCAGACCCATCATTTTCAGAAACCCCTAGGGGTGCAATTTTCCGGTACTAACAAACCGGGACTGTCCCAGGGTAATCCAATGAATCCTCCTATTTCCTCCAAGAGAGGAGTCATTTATACATTGCCAAAACGGAATACATCCCTTTCTCTGTCCCATAACATAGTAACTGTCTCGATCAACATGTTATTTGGCTGGATGTCTAATAAGGAGGGTAAGTTTCCGAGAATCCTTTTCACATGATTTTTGTCGCTTGGCGAAAGGTCTTTCTACCAATTCAGCAATAATGGTGGTATATTTCGGACCATGCCGAACCTGGGGACTTCGTGCCTCATTTTCTGCAAAAATAAACAAAGTTAGACCCTTTCCCTCTCCGGATTCGACTACTTACACATTAACGATTAGCATATCAGCATTTTTTCTCCAAATAATGCACATATCATGATTGTGCCCGTTGGGATTATCGAAATCAAGGTGGGCTTTGGACAAGGTTTTATTAGAAGGTTATTATGCGGACAACATATTAACCTATGCTAGGTTTGATCAAGATTCATGTACAATTATTGTCAGAGTAAGGTTTCTATAGAAGTCTAGTCTGGTACCCCCAAGCGGACAACTTGAGAGGGAAAGGCACGGAACCGTCGACTGCACCGCTGATCGACTAGTTTTACTGTAAATAAGCCTTTCTAAATTCAAAAAGGGTAATATAGGAAGAGAGCGGACACTCATCAAGTGCCACTATGGTATTCATTACGCACGAGTGGAATATGATGTTGAGCATGTACTTATGCAAAAAGAAAATAACACGTTGTCAAGCATTTGCACGATGAGAGTGATAAAATGCGGTATTTAATAATTGTAAAGG
>MDKI01017086.1:0-41107 GCA_005239505.1 Nicotiana paniculata
TGGGTGCCTAACTCTCGCTGAACTGCTCTCCAGAAACGCGATGTAAACTGCGTGCGCCGGTCCAAAATGATAGATACCGGCATACCATGAAGGCGAACAATCTCCCGGATATAGATCTCAGCTGACCGAAATAAAAGCAAGACTGCCCATATTAGCTGACTTCCTACTTAAAGCATAGGCCACCACATTGGCGTTTCCCGGGTGATATAATATGGTAATATCATAATCTTTCAACAACTCCAACCACCTTCTCTGCCTCAAATTCAACTCCTTTTTCTTGAAAAAGTACTGAAGACTCTTATGATCTGTGAACACCTCACACGCCACGCCATACAGATAGTGCCTCTAAATCTTCAATGCGTGGACAATGGTTGCCAACTCCAAATCATGCACTCGATAGTTCTTCTCATGAATCTTTAACTGCCTCGAAGCATAAGCAATGACCTTGCCATCCTGCATCAACACTCCACCAAGCCCAATTCGGGAAGCATCGCAATAGACTGTATAAGGCTCTGAGCCTGTGGGCAAAACCAATATTGGTGCCGTAGTCAGAGCTGTATTGAGCCTCTAAAAGCTCACCTCGCACTCGTCCGACCATCTGAACTGGGCACCCTTCTAGGTCAACTTGGTCATCGGGGCTGCAATAGATGAGAACCCCTCCACGAACCGACGATAATAGCCTGCCAATCCCAAGAAACTCTGAATCTCTGTAGTTGATGCTGGTCTAGGCTAGTTCTTGATTGCCTCAATCTTTTTCGAGTCAACCTGAATACCCTCTATTGATACGACATGACCCAGGAATGCAACTGAACCCAACCAGAACTCACACTTCGAAATCTTTGCATATAGCTGGCTATCCTTCAGAGTCTGAAGAACCACTCTGAGATGCTGCTCGTTCTCCTTCTGACTGCGGGAGTATATAAATATATCATCAATGAAGACTACCACGAACGAGTCCAAATAAGGCTTGAACACTCGGTTCATCAAATCATAAAAGTTGCTGGGGCATTTGTCAACCCAAACGACATGACTAGAAACTCGTAATGCCCGTACCGAGTGCGGAAAGCTGTCTTAGGGACATCAGATGCCCTAATCCTCAACTGATGGTAGCCAGATCTCAAGTCTATATTTGAAAATACCTTAGCACCCTAAAGATAATCGTACAAATCATCAATCCTCGGCAGTGGATACTTATTCTTGATTCTAACCTTATTCAATTGCCGATAATTAATGCACATCCTCATCGAACCATTCTTTTTCTTCACAAACAACACTGGACCACCCCACGGAGAAACACTGGGTCTAATGAAACCCTTCCCAAGCAAATCCTGCAACTGTTCCTTCAACTCTTTCAACTCTGCGGGGCCATACGATACGGCGGAATAAAAATGGGCTGGGTGCCCGGAGCTAGATCAATGCAGAAATCAATGTCCCTATCGGGTGGCATCCCCGGCAGGTCTGAAGGAAAAACCTTAGGAAACTCACGAACCACGGGTACCGAATCAATAGAGGGAACCTCAACACTGGAATCGCGTACATAAGCCAAAGAGGTCAAGCACCACTTCTCGACCATACGTCGAGCCTTCACGTACGAAATAACACTGCGGGTAGAATAATAAGGAGTTCCTTTCCACTCCAAACGGGGAAAATCTGGCAAGGCTAAGGTCAACGTCTTGGCATGACAATCCAACATAGCATGATAGGTGGATAACCAATCCATCCCCAGTATAACATCAAAGTTGACCATACCTAAAAGCAACAAATCAAAATGGGTCTTAAAACCCCCAATCACCATAACACAAGAACGATGGACTCGATCGACCACGATAGAATCACCCATCGGTGTAGATACATAAATAGGAATACTCAGTGGATCACTAGGCATGACCAGGTAGGGTGCAAAATAAGAGGACACATACGAATACGTAGACCCTGGATCAAATAGCACTGAAGCGTCTATGCCAAAAACCCGAATAGTACCTGTAATGACTGCATCTGAAGACTCAACCTCTGGCCTGGCTGGAAGAGCATAACATGGGGGTTGGGCCCCACCACCCTAAACCACATCTTTGGGACGGCCGGCTGCTGGCTGGCCTTCACCTTTGGCGGCCTGAGCTCCACCTCTATGACCTCTACCTCCACCTCTAGCACCTCTACCCCCACCTCTAGCTGGCTGGGCAGGCTGTGGAACACCTGGTGTATGTACTATGGCACGAGAACCCTGATGCTGAGACCCACCAGAACCTCGGGGGCAAAACCTGGAAATGTGGCACAAACCACCGCAAGTATAACAAGGCCTCTGCTGATGTGACTGTTAACTCTGGAACTGACACTGTCGACCCTGATAACCACCCTGGAAATTCTGAAGTGGCGGTGCACCGATAGGTGCTGGTGGCGCACTGTAAGGCTGTTGATCGGAATAGTGCGTTTGATAACCACGACCACCTGAAGTACCATGGAAACCTGGAGAGCTGACTGAAAAGGTCTGGGAAGATGACCTCTGCCTAAAGATTCTCTGCCTCCAGATGAGGCTCCACTGAAACGACCGAAATTACGGGGCCTCTTGTCAGCCCCCTGACCACCACCCTTAGACAAAATCATCTCAATCCTCCTGGCCACATTGGCAGCATCCTGGAACGATATATATGTACCTGACTCTCTGGCTATCTGAAGTCTGATAGGCCGGGCCAATCCCTCGATAAACCTTCGAACCCTCTCCCGATCAGTGGGAAGCATCATAAGAGCATGTTGGGCTAGAGTGATGAACCTGGTCTCGTACTGAGTGACGGACATGGATCCTTGCTGGAGACACTCAAGCTGCCTCCGAAGGTCCTCTCTCTGAGTAATGAGAAGGAACTTCCCCAGAAATACCCCTGAGAACTGAGTCCAAGTCAAAGGTGTAGATCCAGCTGGTCTGGCTAAGCAATAGTTTCTCCACCAACTCTTGGCTGCGCCAGATAACCGAAAGGTAGCGAAGTCAACCCCGTTCGACTCCACTATGCCCATATTTCGAAGAACCTCATGGCAGCTGTCCAAATAATCCTGGGGGTCCTCTGATGGTGAACCAGTATAAGTAGCAGTAAATAACTTAGTGAACCTGTCCAGTTTCCACAAAGCATCTGCTGACATAGTTGCTCCCTCTGCTACCGGTGCTACAATATCCGGCCGAGCTACTCTGGCTGGCTGAGGTGTCGGAGTCTGAAACTGTGGAGCTAGCTGCTCTGGTACGCAGGAGGCAGGCGGCTGGTGTTGTAGGAAGAAGACCCGCTTGTGCTACACTCTCCATGAGTCCGACTAGAGGGACAAGGGCGTCCTGAAGCACTGGGGTAGCTATGAACCCCTCTGGGACCTTAGCTGGTCCAACTGGGACTGCCGAAACTGGGACCTCCTCGTCAGACACGACCTGGGGGTCCTTCACTGGGGCTGCTTCTCTAGGCTGAGCCCAGCCCCGGCCCCGGCCTCGGCCTCTAACACGGCCTCGTCCTTGACCTCGACCTCGACCTCGACCCCGAGTAGGAGCTGTAGCAGGAGTGTTAGGCTGATGGGCGAAACTAAGGGAAGCACACGTCCTCTCCATCTGCGAGAGAATAGAATAAAAACTCAATCAGTACTTAGAATTCATAGCGCACGATAGAGAAGAAAAGAAATATGGAGTCATCCTAACTTCCCAGCCTCTAGGGGATAAATACAGACGTCTCCGTACTGATCCCTCAGACTCTACCAAAATGTCCATGAGTTTTGAGACCTAAGTAACCTAGTGCTCTGATACCAACTTGTCACGCCCCGAAATGCCACCATCGGGCCGTGACGGCGTCTAACATTGAACCCGCTAGACAAGCCAATGTGAATAAATAAACTAGCATATTAACTTCAGTTTAATAGGATAAACTAAATGGCTTACAATTTAACAGCGGAAATAAATATGGTTTCAAGCTAAATAAGGACAACATAATGCATCTACGCACAATTTTCCCAAAACCTTGAGTCACAAACTCACGAACTGCCTATAAGAGTGCTAAATACATAACTGAAAGGAAATACATGTCTACCTCTGAAACTGGAGGAAAAATAAGACAGAATTGAATACAAAGGGATGGAAGAGACGCCAAGGCCCACGAACGCCAGCGGGTATACCTTGAATCCTCTACGATAGCTGGAAGACACTCCCACTAATGATGTCCTCCGGGTCCGGCTGCGTAATCTGCACAACATAAAGAAGTGAAGGTGTAGCATCAGTACAACCGACCACATGTACTGAGTAAGTGTCGAGCGTAACCTCGACGAATTAGTGACGAGGCTAAGACACGACAACAAAGTGTACCTGTGCAGTTCAATAATATAGCAGAAACTAAACAAGAATACAATTACGGGGAAAACATGCTGTGGGGGGGTAAGAGATGGCAAATACTGAAATGACAGAAATGAAAACAACAGTCTGAAATATGTGAAAATAATCACGGGAAATGACAACACAGATTAAACAGTGAAGGATGCGGCACGGCATGTCCCATCGTGCATAATAACAATGTAAAACACCGCACGGAATGTCCCCTCGTGCATAATCAATGTAAAACGTGGCACGGAATGTCCCCTCGTGCATAATAACAATATAAACATGGCACGGAATGTCCCCTCGTGCATAATAGCAATATAAGAATGGCACGGAATGTCCCCTCGTGCATAATCAATGTAAAACGTGGCACGGAATGTCCCCTCGTGCATAATAACAATATAAACATGGCACGGAATGTCCCCTCGTGCATAATAGCAATATAAGAATGGCACGGAATGTCCCCTCGTGCATAATCAATGTAAAACATGGCACGGAATGTCGTGCATAATAGCAATATAAACATGGCACGGAACGTCCCCTCGTGCATAATCAATGTAAAACATGGCACAGAATGTCCCATCGTGCATAATAACAATATAAACATGGCACGGAACGTCCCCTCGTGCATAATCACTCTTCCTTACCCAAACAGCAATCACAAACAAGGGCAAGGAAATAAACAGAGTAAAAATAGAAATCCCGGCAAGGGAACATCGATTAAACCATCAAATCCCGGCAAGGGAACATCAATTAAACAATTAAATCCCGGCAAGGGAACATCAATTAAACAATTAAATCCCGGCAAGGGAACATCAACTAAATAATTAAATCCCGGCAAGGAAACATCGATTAAACAATTAAATCCCGGCAAGGGAACTATACAAAGATGACCCGACAAGGGTACATTTCAATAGCTCTTTCTCTTTCTTTCATTTTCATTTCCATAATTTACCCTATTACTCGAGCCAATGCTCCAAAGGATGTAATTATCTCATATTCCTTCATCATTCGTTTTTCAATTTGAGCCAATGCTCCAAAGATGTTTAAAGATCACAATATCCTTCACATGCTCATTTACATCATATAGGGATCATCAATTAAGCATAGGAATTACAACAAAACCGGAATATTCACGATATAGAGATTCATGGTCATGCTAGACACCAATGTATAGATACTCGTCACCATGCCTATACATTGTATTTGACAATTAGCAAATAGCAGATAATACTCAACTCCTATTCCTCAAGCTAAGGTTAGACCAAACACTTACCTCGGGTCCAAAATATAGCAATCAACCCTCTAACACCGCCTTTCCTTTAGAATTCAACTCCGGAATGGTATTATCTAGGCATAATCAACTCAAGTATATCAATGAGGACTCAATAATTCAATTACATAGCCTATTTACCCATCTCCATGCATTCTTTCAAAATAACAAAATTCGACCCCGGGCCCGCTTGGTCCAAACACAAGGCTCGGACCAAAACCATGTCACCCATTCACCCACGAGCCCGAATATATAATTTATTTTTAAATTCTACCCCAAAACGAGGTCTTAATCAAGAAAACTCAAAAGGCCTTACTCTACCAAAATTCCAGATTTTCTACTCTAGTTTGCATGTTTTAGGCTTAGGAATTCATTAATTATAGATGAAAAATGAAGGAAATGAGTAAACTTTACTAACCCAAGAAGTTTTGGTGAAGGATGTCTTCAATGGATGCCTAAGGGCTTTGGAGAAGAAGAAGTTCGTTATTTTCTAAGTGAATCCCGCAGCTACTGGTTCTGGAAATATTTATATACCACTGGACAAAATTGTGCATCGTGATCGCGGGAATGCGTATGCGATCGCGGAGAGTCTGGTTCCTACACTCTGAGATCGCGGCTAAAAGAATGCGATCGCGAAGAAGAACCTGGGATCCCCCCTCAGTGCGATTGTGAATAAGTGACTATGATCGCGAAGAATACCTAGCCAGCCCCCGCCCAGACCCCCTATGCCTCTATGCGATCGCGAACTGTGCTATGCAATCGCATAGAGGAACCGACCTCCTACTACACCTAATTCTATGCGTTCGCAGAGGAACCTACGCGATCTCATAGAGAAAATCGTAAAACACCAGCAACAGCTCAAAAAACTAGATTTTCCATGTTTTTACACCCCGTTAACTACTCGAAACTCACCCGAGCCCTCGAGTCTCAAAACCAAAAACACACACGACTCCCAAATCATCCTACGGAATTATTCAAGCATTCAAATCTCTAATATAACATCATATACATCGAATTAAACCTCAAAATCCATGAATTCTATCAAATTTCATAAAACATCAAATTTCCCATTTCAAGTCCGAAACACGTCAAACGAAATCCGTTTTAAACCAAACTTTATAGAAAGCGCTTAAACAATATATAAGACCTGTACGGGGCGCCGAAACCAAAATACGGGCCCGATACCATCACTTTCTAATCTGATTTCATTTTTAATTTCCTTAAATATTTTCAAAAAATAATTTCACTCAAAAATTCATTTCTCGGGCTTGGGACCTCAGAATTCGATTCCGGGCATACTCCCAAGTCCCATATTTTCCTACGGACCCTTTGGGACCGTCAAATCACAGGTCCGGGTCCGTTTACCCAAAATGCTGACCGTAGTCAAATTTATTCATTTTAATATCAAGTCTTAGCATTTTTCACATAATTTCATATTTAAGCTGTCCGGCTACGCGCCCAGACTGCGCATGAAAATCGAGGCAACTACAAATGAGGTTTTCAAGGCCTCGAAAGTACGGAATGGGTAATAAAATAGGTGATGACACTTTGGGTCATCACAAAAACTGGGTCGACAAGGCCGTCATAACTACTACACTAACTGACAGGATATGTCTACAAGCCTCTACTGATGGATGTACTGTGATTGGAATAGGGCCCCGACCTACCCGTAACCTATATACATATATACACATGATATACACAAACTCTAGACCGACAACTCCGAAGGACGTGGAGGTTACTGATAAAGCTGTATTCGGGAAACACCTACTGAGGAGGTCTACCCTTCTGTCTGTCTGAGCCTGCACACATGAAATGCAGCGTCCCTAGAAAAAGGGACGTCAATACGAAATAATATACCGAGTATGCAAGGCAATAAAATAACTGAAAGCTGGAATTGAACTGATAATATAATAACTAAAAGTAAGTGGGAGTAAAAGATGATCTGGAGATATACTTACCTACTGATACTGATTCAACTCTCTCAATATAGCAAATAAAATAGATGTCCGTCCCTATAAGGCTCGAAACGTGTAACTGCTCCACCGTAGTAGGCTAGGCTCGCTCATAGGCGCTCGTCCATAATAGGCTCTGTATCTCGGCCATGCTGGGATCGCTCATAGGCGCTCGGCCACAGTAGGTTCGGTATTTAACTTACCATCTGATCAGAGGTTTCCCAATAGGGGTCTGCCCATCGATTATAGCTCGATGGCGGTGAAAATACTGTAATCTGTATATATATAGTCCCTTTTTCTCTCTTGACTGGATGAAGACAATACTCAATTGAATATAAAGTCCCAATAAGGGAGATATTGTAACTTATGAGACTAGGATAATGTACATAAATTCGGGAGTATGAACTTCTCTTTATGCCTCGTTATCAAACACACGTAGTTACGAGATCATGCTAAAATGAAGGCTTTAATCTTAACATACCTGGAGTGGGAAAAATCCGTATGATATTCTTGAGAAAGATTGTATCCTGCTCCCTTGGAATTTGCAAATTCACGCTGCCATTACATAATAACAACTTCGTATGAATTATTGAAGTAACTCGTGTTACTGTTGCACATTATCTTTACTGAAGCTCTCTTTGAATTGTAGAGATTCAAAATGGATTAAAGAGCTCTCTTTAATCTTTTGGGTGTGGGTCCCACTAGAATAATGACTAAGCCACAAGAAGAATTCTCTTAATGCCACCTTATAACATAACATCCTTAGTCACATTTAGGCTTGATTAACTTCACACATGCTGCCACGTTAAGGAGATTAATCAACCTTATCCAAATAAACTAATTAATTAGTTATTCTTTCACTAAAATCACTAATTATCCAATTATCCATATAATTAAGAATTATCTCAAATTACTTATAATACTACTCACTTTTAACACACTTTATACACCTTGCTATCATGGTCATATGGTACCTTGTATGGCACTAGTCCATAAATACAGAGTATTGTAGCTTGGACCGTATTTTATATCAAAATGTCAAACTTAGACGAAATTCATTTTTTGATTTGCTTACCCTCTCACCTTCAAGAATTTACTCATAACTTGTTTGAAATAGCATAATGCTTATAATCTCAAAATAATCTCATTCCTGAACTTACATCGATTAACTTACGATGAAACTTTAACATATGAAAATGCGGGATGTAACCTCTTATTTCCGAGCTTCCGTCAATTTACTCATGGCATACTTTCACGTACAAAAATATGGGGTGTAACATATGGTCTCGAAGTTTAACAGTTCTAACATGTCAGATTTTTTACGGCAGTCCCCGAGTATGGGGTTGATAGTTTGAAGTTTAGTTGCACTCGGCCCTTGAGCTAGTTTTCACAAGAAATCATAAGTATAGAACTTTTAAAGTAGAAATTTCATTAAGGCATGAGACATCTGGTAAGGAAAAGTACTTCTTTCAATAATTCATACGTGCGTACATGTTTTGCCACTAGGGTTCGAGTAATCTATACGGACACGGTTCATTCGACCATTTGGCCCTTTACAAAAATCTTTCCTATCGAGACCCTGTCGACATGAAGTATTTTCCTTGAAACATAACATCCAAGGGTGGTGCCCCCTAGTATTCGAGGTTGATAGTAAAAAAGCCTCGGATACTCTAAGTTAGCACGAACGACGATTGCCTCATTAAAAACCTTGCTGAAAAAACCCATTTGAGATAAAATTCAGTCGAAGGAAAATGTAAATGAAAAAGGAGAAGGTCATACCTCAGCAATAGTATCATTTGAGGAGTGATATGTTCCAACTATTTGGTAGTTGCTCGTTGTTCATCGTGCCAAGATTGTAGGATCCCTTTTTGACGATGTCGAGGACCTGGTACGGTCCTTCTCAATTTGGGCCGAGTTTTCCCTCGTTTGGGTCTCGAGTATTGAGGGTGACTTTTCTCAAAACTAAGTCCCCGATTATAAAGTGGCGAAGGTTGCTCCTTTGATTATAATATATTTCGATGTATTATTTTTGTGCGGCCATTCGAACGAGGGCGGCTTCCCATTTTTCATCTAGTAGTTCGAGGCTAGTATTCATAGCCTCGTGATTTGAGTCTTCTGTTGTGTATCAAAACCTGGTATTGGGTTCCCCAACTTCGACTGGGATCAGGTCTTCGGCGCCATATACTAAGGAGAACGGTGTTGCCCCCGTACTGGATTTCGACGTTGTTTGATATGCCCAAAGGAATTCGGGTAGAATTTCTCTCCATTTTCCCTTGGCGTTGTTAGGACACTTGATAGGAAGATGTGTAGGTCGAGTACTAGGGTTGTAGGCTAGGAGGTAGTTGAGTCTTTCCTTACTTCATACCATTATGAGACCAGTTTGTTAGGGTTTTTGTCTAATATAATGGCAATGTGGTGTCTTACTATTTCACTTTTCAGTGCAGGACCTATTTACTAGCTATCGCTTTTGCTTTGCATCTTTCTTCTGGATTTCATGTTGTTCCTATTTTTCCTATGATTTTTGTGGTGATACTAATATTGTCTCCTTTTTTTCTTTTTGTTTTCTTGAGCCGAGGATCTTTCGGAAACATCATCTCTCTACTCCTTCGGGGTAGAGGTAAGGTCTGCGTACACACTACCCTCCTTAGACCCCATTAGTGAGATTTTACTAGGTTGTTGTTGTTGTTGTTTCCCTTGGCGTTGTTCAATCTTTTCCACTTGTGCCAGTACCTATTGAGGTAGATGATTCAACAGGGTTAACTTAGGTAACAATACAACATGCATAAGAGGACACAAGCAAAGAAAAAGAGGTTGCTAAGGAGACTGAGGTAGTGCAAGAAAAGGCAGTAGAAGCAGTGCCTAAGCAGGATCAAACTCCAATCACAGGAAGGAAGCAACCTCCAGCACCCTTCCCACAGAGATTGGCCAAATATCATAAGGATGAGCAGTATAAGAAATTCATGGAGATGTTAAAGTAAATCCAGGTAAAAATTCCACCGATTGATGCCTTGAGGGAGATGCATGGGTATGCAAAAATGATGAAGGATTTGATGTCTTGCAAATTCGAATTTCAAGACTTGGCCACTGTTACACTAACCCAGACCTGTAGTGCTATCGTGACGAGACCCATAGCTGAGAAGTTGTCAAACCTAGGGAGTTTCACAATCCTATGCACAATATACAGCTATGCTTTTGCTAAAGAATTGTGTGATTTGGGGGCGAGCATAAACTTGATTCCCTTGGCTATCTATAAAAGGTTAGGCATTGGAAGAGCAAGACTCACATCCATATTACTACAGCTAGCCGTCCGAACGGTGAAGAGGCCATCAGGTATACTTGATGGTGTAATGGTGCAGGTTGGAAAGTTTGTGTTTCCAGAAGATTTTGTCATTCTGGACTGCCGGGTTGACGAGCAGATTCGCATAATTTTGGGAAGGCCATTCTTGTCCACCGGGAGAGCTCTAATTGATTGTGAAACTGGAGATCTAAATATGAGACTGAACGATGAAGAGATAACATTCAATGTGCAGAAGTCTATGCGACGACCAAGTGAATTTGCTAACTGCTCTCTAATAGAAGTCGTGGATATGGTTTTGGAGGAGGAAGATGAGGCTCTAAACACTAAAGACCCTCTAGCATCATGTCTCATGAAATTAGAAGAAGTAAATGGAGAGGACTTGGCGGAGTGGGTGCTGGATCTTGAAGGCCAAGGGTTCTGGAAAAAAGAGCTCGAATTTGAGTCTTTGCATTTGGAAGAAAGAAAGACTCCACCAGCTAAGCCATCGATCGAAGAGCCACCATAGTTGGAACTGAAACTGCTACCACCTCAACTCAAGTATGCTCTCTTGGGCCCTAACTCAACCTTACATGTTATTATCCCATCTGGTTTGTTATATGTGCAGGCAGAACAACTTTTGTAGGTGTTAATAGAGTGAAAAACTGCAATTGGTTGGACCATTGTAGACATTAAGGGTATCAGCCTGACCTTCTGCATGCATAAAATTTTACTAGAAGGTGAGCACAAACCTTCCAGAGAACATCAAAGAAGGTTGAACCCCATCATGAAAGAAGTCGTGAAAAAGGAGGTGATCAAGTGGTTAGATGCGAGAATCATTTTCCCCATCTCCGACAGCAACTGGGTTAGCCCAGTTCAATGTGTGCCAAAGAAAGGTGGAATGACTATGGTACAAAATAAGAACAACGAGCTGATCTCAACAAGAACAGTCACGGGATGGCGAATTTGTATGGACTATAGAAGATTGAACAAGGCCACCCAAAAAGACCATTTTCCCCTGTCTTTCATTGATCAGATGTTATATAGATTGGCTAAGAGGTCCCACTTCTACTTTCTGGATAAATACTCGGGGTATAATCAGATAACTATTGCCCCGGAAGATAGAGATAAAACATCATTCACCTTTCCATATGGTGTCTACGCTTTCCTGAGAATATCGTTTGGCTTATGTAATGCACCCACCACATTCCAAAGGTGCATAATGGCCATCTTCATAGATATGGTAGAGGACATAATGAAAGTCTTCATGGATGATTTCTCAATGGTGGGAGACTCGTTCGATGACTGCCTTAAGAATATGAAAAGAGTTCTGAAAAGATGTGTGGAAACTAATCTGGTGCTAAACTGGGAAAAGTGCCATGTCATGGTACAAGAAAGTATAGTCTTGGGGCAACTAGTGTCAAGTAAGGGCGTTGAGGTGGATCGTGAAAAGGTTGATACGATAGAAAAGTTACCACCACCCACTTCCATCAAAGCAATAAGAAGTTTCCTTGGCCACGCTAGTTTCTATAGGCGGTTTATAAAATATTTCTCCAAAATTGCTAACCCCTTGTGTAAACTTCTTGAAAAAGATCACCCTTTTGTATTTTCTGATGACTACAGGGTAGCATTTGAGGAACTAAAGAAAAGACTAGTGACTGCACCAATCATAGTGGCTCCCGACTGGGGGCAACTGTTCGAGCTGATGTGTGATGCAAGCGACTATGTTGTGGGAGCAGTTCTTGGGCAGAGAAAAGATAAAGTCATGCATCCGATCTACTATGCAAGTAAAACCTTGAGCGGCGCCCAACTGAATTACACAGTGACAGAGAAAGAGATATTAGTCGTGGTGTTCGCATTTGATATATTCTGGTCATACTTGATAGGCTCGAAGGTAATTGTTTATACTAACCATGTTTCCCTCAGGTACCTAATTGATAAAAAGGAGTCAAAGTCGCGCCTAATTCGATGGGTGCTACTGCTACAAGAGTTTGACTTGGAAATCCTTGACCGAAAGGGAACAGAAAACTAAGTTGCTAATCATTTGTCCATGCCTTGAAGGAGCAGAAAAGAAGGTTGATGTGGAAGATATCATGGAGACTTTCCCAGATGAACAAATTTTAGCCACGAGCCTTGAGGAAACCCATGGTATGCAGATATTGCAAATTACCTGGCAAGCGGTATTGTTCCCTATGACTTGTCTTCTGTGCAAAAGAAAAAGAAATTTATGATTGTCGCATGTATTTCTGAGATAAACCATATTTTTTAAAGATTTTTCTTGATAACATGACCCAGAGATGCATTCCCGAGATAGACCAATCTTCTATTTTGCAGGCACATCATGCTTCCCCGTATGGAGGTCATTTTGGAGGAGTAAGGACAGCTGTTAAAGTGTTGGAGTCGAGTTTTTATTGGCCGAAGTTGTTCAAAGATGCACACTTCTAGGTGAAAAGTTGTGATGAGTGCCAACGGACAGGGAATATCTCCCATCGACATGAGATGCCCATGAACCCAATTCAAGAGGTGGAAGTATTTGATGTATAGGGAATCAATTTTGTGGGACCATTTGTCAGCTCATATAATAACAAGTACATACTTGTAGCGATGGACTATGTCTCGAAATGGGTAGAAGTCGTGGAACTTCCAACAAATGATGCGAAGGCACTTATTGGTTTCCTGAGAAAAAATATCTTCACCCGATTTGGTACTTCAAGAACGATCATCAGTGATGGGGGCACCCACTTCTGCAACCGAGCCTTTGCAAAGTTGTTGGATAAATATGCTTTAGCCATAAGATTGCCACTTCGTATCACCCACAAACAAGTGGGCAAGTGGAGGTGTCAAATAGAGAAATCAAGAATATTTTGACCAAAACAGTAAATGCTACTAGAACTGATTGGGCAAGGAAATTAGATAATGCGCTATGGGTTTACTGCACTATATTCAAGACTCTGATTGGTATGTCACCGTATAAGCTGGTGTTTGGAAAGGCATGTCATTTACCAGTGGAGTTAGAGCATAGCGCCTTCAGGGCGTTACGATAATTAAATCTGGACTTGGAGGCCGCTGGAACTAGTAGAGTCACAGAGCTACATGAACTTGACGAGTTACGTTACCATGATTTTGAGAGTACAAGTTTATATAAGGAAATAATGAAGCTAGTGCATGACAAAAACATTCTTGAGTGAAATTTTAAACTAGAAGATGTGGTATTATTATTCAATTCTAGATTGAGGCTATTTTCGGGCAAGTTGAAGTCAAGATGGTCAGGACCATTCCGTGTGCTAGAGATTCATCCCACCAGAGCCATAAAGATTGCATCAGAAGATGGCTCTCGCAAGTTCAGAGTCAATGGCCAAAGGTTGAAACATTACTTGGGCATGGATGAGACGAAAGTAGTATCGCTGACTTATTTGCAAGAGCCAAAAATGTTGAGTGAGCCTTAAGATCGATTGCATGCAGCGTGTCGCGACGTTAAATCAGGCGCTTCGTGGGAGGAAACCCATTGTAATGTTGTATTCGTCATGCTGTGACATTAACTAAGGCGCTCGTTGGGAGGCAACCCAATTCATATTTTATTTTTAGCGTAACTAGAATTTTTTCTTTTTATTTGTAGTCACTAACATGTTTGTAGGCAGTACCAGTGGATCGGGCATTGGAGCTTGCCTCGCCAGGTTCCCAGTGCGCTTGGCCAGGCGGCAAGGCTCGCGTCACCAGGTTTTGTTCTCGCGTTAAAGCTCGCCTAGCTAGGGGTATAGTGAGGTGCATCTCGTGAAAACCTCACGCCGCATGCCCCATAGCTCAAGTTGGAGCTCGCCTCGCCAGGCATGTAGCGCGCCAGAAGCCTTGCGTCGCATGTAGGTTTTTCTTTTAATTTCTTTTTGTTTCTTTTATTTAAACTCCTATCCTTAAAACCTAAACTAAACTCCTCAAACACACTAACTCAAAAACAATCTCAAACACTCATGCCTAAAAACAATCTCAAACACTCACGCCTCAAGAACACACTGCCACTCCCACACAAACCCATTGAAGACTAGTATCCATCTACTACTTCCCTCACTTGAAACATCAATTAAAGGGAAATCCCTCCTCCTAAACATCTAAGGTATGGTTTCTAACTCTATTATGGGCCAAATTTCGAAGTGGGTAAAGGCATGAAATCGGATAAAAATTTTGGGGTTGTTCTTCATAGTAACAATGTGTATGTGTGTCCCAAACCCATAAATCTCATGGGAATGGTATTGTTGTTGTGTGAAAAAAGTGTTAGCACGGAATTCCCAAGCCGATTTGGGAGGGTGAGGAAATCCCTCATTCCTACAACCACTTCCATGGCACTAGTGCATGCTAAGTGTTTGTCAAAATGCCTCAAAGGCATTATTTGTCCCCATCGGAGCCCGAGTCTCCAGGAAATTAATAATAGTGATATGTTTTCGTGCACCACTTTATTTTTTATGTGTGGGGTGACTCACCGGTAGCCCGATGCTTCAAAATTGTAGAAAACATCCTTGTGTCATTGCTTGATTCTCATGCTAAAATAACGAGGTGAAGTCTGAGTATCCTCGACAATTGTTGAACATCATGTGATGAACTCTTAAGTGTGGGGTCGCAAGACCATGTTTTGAAATGTGCAATGCGTCTTACACAGACTAATGCTCACTTGCGTAGGTACGAACATGCCTCCAAAGAAGGACACCGGTAAAGTCAAGGGCAAAGTCACTGCGCCGTCCAAGGCTAAGGCTCCCTCCGCGCCTCCACCAGAAAAGAGAAGGGGGGGAAGCCACTTCAAGTCAGGTTGAAGGAATGCAAGTAGTTGCAGCTATAGCAGCCACTTGCCCACAGCCTCAGGGACATCAGGAATTTGGAATCAAGAGCATAACCCCCACATGTCAAGGACTGGTACAAGCGTTGTCAGCCACGACATATACATCCAGAATCATTTGTTCATGAGCGTCACCTACAAGCCAAGTACCAAGCATTCTGGAGAGGTATTCATGATATGGGGTTTAGTTATGTGTTCAGAAACATCGGAGATATCAATGTCAATCTTGTTCGAGAGTTTTATGTCGGTTTTGATCCAAATAATCCTGATCAGCCGGTGCCTATTCGGGGAAGGTTGATCGATTTTCCAACATCAGCAATAGGCAATTTTTTAGGTGCACCGGATGTTCCCCAGGAACCCTTGGACAACTTCATCTCCCGTCCTGCATATCGAGAACTGAGACACACTCTTTGTGGTGTCAATTCTGTGGTAGCTTCGGTTTGGGATAAGAAAACCAATCGCCATAGGAAATTCCCTAAGAAGAAAATAAAGTCAGAGGCTCAAGTGTGGTTGAAATTGATTAATACACTGCTCCTACCTTGCAACCATGACACTCTTATTAGCCGTGAATGGACGTGCGTGTTATATTTCCTCATGACTGGCCAGAAGGTGAATGTGGGTCACTTGATCTGCTACCAGATGACCCAAGTGAGAACTAGCAAGAGAATGGATCGAATTCCCTTTGCCAACATATTGACTCAGTACTTGAGATAAGAAGAGGTGGAGGAGGAGAAAGCTTTCGATCACATCATTGCTCCGTCCCTACGACTAATGGACATCACAAGCGTCTGAGTTAAAGAGGAGAATGATATGTCGTCACTGATAAGTGTCGAGCTCAATATTCGCGATGATAGCTTTATGGCCCGTTTATATGGGATGATGGACTTGCAACTTCAGATCGGGGGACGGCTGGCCACTACTGAAGAGAAGGGACATCTTTGGAGGAGCGGTTCCTCTCAATGCTCATGCTCAGCAGATGGTTGGGCTTGGCGATGGCTATAGACTCCCAGAGGGTGAGGATGTCAACACACCAGAGCAGTCTGAGGTTGAGCCGGAGCAGTCGGAGGATGATGATGATGATGAGGAGAAGGAGGAGGAGGAAGCAGAAGATGAGGAGTGGACAACCTTCGAGGATGAAGGCGATGACGAGGCTTGATTAGGGAGTTTTCATACCCTACTCATTTAGTTTTTCTTATTTTGTTAGCTTGTGTATGCATTGAGGACATTGCAGGAATTAAGGGTGGGGTAGTAACTTGTAAATATTAGTCTTTTTTTATTTTTTATTTTTTTTAGTTAGTGTCGTCTTAGAATTTTAGAAAAAAATGATGAAAATATGTAGTGTCGTCTTAGCTTTTTAAAAAAAAGAAGTAGAAAAATTGGACTCCTCCCGATGATGGATCTCCTAGACAGTTTTCTTGAGGGAAGTAAGTCTAAAGAAAAAAAGATTTTCTTTGTAGGTAGTGTAGTAATTCCCCCTTGGTTTTTCTTTGGGTCGTGGTTCTTTTCCAAGGGCTTTGGTTAAACCGGGTGTAGTTAGCTTTAATTTTTTTAGGAGTAGGAACCATTGTGCTATGAATTGGATTTAAGCGATATCTCTTAACTTTGTTATGCCTTGAGAATAGTGAGTACTATAGTTGTGATGCTTAGACTCTCATTTGACTCCAGTATAAGTACCTTAAATCGTATAATCTTAAATTTGCTTAATTGCTTTGACTAGAGTGTCGTGATAAAATCAATCCTGAGTGAGTTATGTGTCGTGTGTGTGTGAGTTTTTTGTGTATTCCGTGCATTGCAGTTGATGTCTAGAACTTTCCCCGTGTATTTGCAAAGCGAAATAGTAGTCTTGTTCACTTTGGGAAGTGATATAGGTGTTTCCTTGTTGAGCCAGATATATAGTGTGTACCCGCCTAAATGTTATGTAACGTAGTTAACCCCTTTGAGCATGTAATCATATTTCTTTAGCAACCACATTAACAAGCCTTACCTCTTTGTTATTTGAACCTTGTCGCCTCTCATGAGCATTTGAATTGTTATGACTTATGTAAAAGCTAAAGTGTGGGGTGGTGGTTCAGTTTTTGAGTGGAACAAATGAAATAAGGAGAAATGTGCACTGTTTTGAAAACAAAATATAGATAAAGTCCGCTTGAATTGAAAAAGAGAAAAAATTGTTGTATTGTATGAAAAATATTTCTTGAGGTGGTGGCTATTGATGTAATTGTGCTTAAAGAAGTATGGGGTAATATATACTGATGTGAAGGTGGAGTTTTGGTTTGACATAAGTATGGGCTTGAGTGTTAAAGTATATGTAGTAAAGTGCTTAGGGAGGTATAGTCACTCTTACATCCAAATGTATCCTACCCGACCGGCAACCTACATTACAACCAATCAAAGTCCTACTTGATCCTAGACTAAATGAGCTCGATTAGTATAGCATTCCACTACGGGCAAGCCTATGGTGCATATTTTGTGGCATATGAATATTAGTTCTGAGAGCGAGTGAATTCTTCCTATCTTGAGTTCCTACATTCTTAAAAGTTATTGTGAGTGGAACTAATTTTTTTTGTTGTGTGAAGGCACGTGATTCATGACGGAAAGGTAAGGTCATTGACCTCTATGTTAGAGTAGGTGAGTGAGTTGTGAATAATGCATGGTACTTGTGATTCAAATCTTGAGGTGAAGATGTTACACCTTTGTGCTTAGTATATTTTAAAGATTGTTGGTGTGACGAGTTAGGAGAATTGCTTAAAAAGGTCGTGTCTATAAAGTGTAGTTTGATTGCTCGAGGACGAGAAACGTTTAAGTGTGGGTAGTGATGTTCGGCTATAATTCCATATTTTTAGTGCATTACTTACCTTACATGTTAGGTGCGTTAATGCTAAACTATACTATATTTGCGCTTAATTGAGTCTATTTTATGTGTAGGTACATTGGAGATGAAATTGGAGCAAAGTGAATATTTAAAGTATAAATCATGCTCGAAAACAATAGGAAAGAAGAACGAAAAAATTGAGCAGAAGGAAAATAAAGCAGCAGGAGTAGCAAGCCAATTGGATCGAGTTAGAGCAGGCGAGGTGAGTTGTTTCGCTTGCGTGGAAGTGTGCGACGGGAGGGATATGGCAAGATGCAGCACGCAGCAGAGCTTGCGCCCCCACAGGCTGAGGCGAGGTGAAGCTCGTGTTTTGGACTTGGGCTATGTCGTTTAGGTCTTTTCCTACACATATAAATAGTCATTAAACACCACTTTTGAGGGAGTTTTGCGACCTGAGGCAAGAATAGCACGTGGAACAACTTTTGGGGGAAAGAATCATCGAGTTCAACATTCCTTCATCTTTTCTTTGTAATTTATTTATGCAAAAATACTTGGGAAATTGTTACTATGAATATGAGTTCTAAAATTCTAATCCAGGGTTTTGATGGAACCTATTGAAGGATGATTTTCCTATTACATTTAAATTTGCCGTACCTTTTTCTCTATTTGTTCAACTACGTTTATATTGTGGTTGGTTGAATAGCTCTCAATCGACTGTGCCTATTTAATGTGTATTGCTTGGAAGATAATGCATATTTAGGTAGTTGCTGAATAACATCACTCCTAACGTATATGAGTGATCAATACGGAGAGTCTAAAGGTGGGATTAGGAATAACGAAACCTTGATGCGACCCGCGTGAGCAGTGACTTAGTGCTAGCTAGCGTAGTTCGGAAGAATATATCTAGTAAATTGTGATAGTTACTTGGAAGAGAATTATGACACTCGAACTACTCATGATCGGTAGAGAAAACTTAGGAAAATTTATAGGAAGTGTAGCGGAGAGGATTCCGGCAATAGGGGAAATCATAACCTTAGACCATTCCAAATCTTGTCTACAACTTGTTCGTCTTTAGTTATTAAATACTGTATTTTCATCACTTGATCTTTAGTTAGTAAACATCCAATTATTTATTTAATATTTCTGAAGATTGATTACGTGAATTTGTGTGAATCTAGTAGATGTGCTTAGTAGGTTAATTCCCTGTGGGATTTGACTCCGCACTTGTTAACCGGATTATATTTACAACGACCGCTAGACCTCTTAGGAGGCATAGATGGGCTTGATCAACGTACTTGATTTGTGCTTGAATGTTTCTATTTTGTGATTTCATGATGTTTTTTTTGTTGCAAAGTTGTGCTTGATGGGTGCGCACTGAAAATACAAGGCATGAAAATATAAGGAATTAGGAATATGCAAATGAATTTAACAAATTAAAGGAGAAATTTCTCACTCGAAATAAATGCCAAAAATTCTGATGTTGTTAATGGCAGGGAGGTGACGGTTTGCAGGGTCTTAAAGAAAAGGTGACTAAGGGAAGTTATGGAGATGGGTAGAGGGGTTAGGTTTGTGCAAATGTTTAGAAATGGTGCTTTTGGGAGTATATAATAATATTAGGAATAAAATGATAGAATTGTTGATCAAGCTAAAATTTTATAAATTAGAGTCGGTCAACTTACGATTTTTTTTTGTTTTAGGACAAGCTTATTTTTAGCCAAAAGTATTTTTGTTGTTGCCAAAAGTAATTTTTTTCCTTATAAATAAGGTGTTTAACCAAACTTTTAGAAGTAAAAAGTGCTTTTGAATAGAATCAGAAGCAGTTTTTGAGAAGTAAAAACAATAGCTTATTCCCAAAAAAACTTGTTTAAAAAGCGCTTTTGAGAAAACACACTTTTTAGAAATATTTTTAAAAGCTTGCCAAATACTAATTGTTGTTCAGAAGTGATATTCACCAAAAAAATACTGAGAAAAATACTTTTCAAAATAGGCTATCTTTAGAAACTTGACCAAACAAGCTATTATTTGGATTATAAGTACTTTTCGTGTTTTCCAAATATGTAAATAACCATGTATACGGTAAAACCGGGGAAGCCCAATTTTAAGGCTCCTACAGCCTTCCGAGCCTCGACCTCGACTGTATCGGAGCAAAATCTAAAGTTTAACCCCGAGGTGCACTCCTCGAGGAAGCATTCCGAGGGGTCGATATACCTCGAGGCGGGGCAAGATTCGAAGACCGTCATGAAAAAGCGGGAAACTCCCAAGAGGCACGTGATTAAAGCTGACAAAGTACAAAAAATAGTACAAGCTTGTACCGTGGCATTAAATGGTTGTATCATCCATCTCTCTTTGCATTAATTACACATGTACTATGTTGGGATTCCCCCTCATATATAAAGGGGATCCTTGTCACTTTGTAACAACACATGATATTGAATACAAGAATAAGAACATCCTCTGCTCTCTAACCAAAACATTCTCTACAATTATTTTATTTATTTATTGCCTTTTATTTATTGTGTTCATTACTTGTTCTTCATTGATTATTTGTTATTAATCACAAATAGGCCATCTATTAGGGCTTCAATACTATTATATCACCCTCGTCAGCCCTTTGTCAGGCTCCTAAGCTTGACCTCGAGGCCCATTCCGACCGACCTCGAGGCCCATCCCAACCGACCTCGAGACCAGGCTCTCCACTGCTCGGTTTGCATAATCTTGCTACCCTTCGCTCTTATTTCGTTTTCCCACTACTCACTTAGCATCTACTGCCTAAACAACTGGTATTAAAATAGATCACGTATTTTTAGAACCACATAATCAAATATAATTGTAATTACCATTTTCACGATAAATAATTTGGCGCACACCGTGGGGCTAAAAATAATAATGATTGTTTTAGTGCTGGTTTTCTAAAAACACAAGTTATTCCTTGCACTTTTTCTTGTCCAAGAATCTTCAATTTCAGGTCAGAAAATGTCTAACTCAGTAAACATACATGAAAACAACGATCCTAAGGATCACATAGAGAATAGACCAAAAGAACCCCAGCACGCCATTCACATGATTATCGGAGAAACTGGTATCCCACAAGAACCCATGCTCAAACGGGCCAAGGTGCCCATCACCACAAAAAGACAATCTCAAAGTTATGCGCTTAAAGGAACTATTGTGTTCAGAGAAGAAAATATTGAAGCCTTGTCCCATCCGCATAATGATGCGCTGGTAATTTCTCTTTTTTTAAATAACCTTCGAATTAAGCTTGTGCTCGTAGATCTAGGTAGCTCGACCAATATAATCAAATTCGGGGTAGTAGAGCATCTCAAGCTACTCGACCAAATCGTACCCGATTCTCGAGCCCTTAGTGGGTTTAACTTGTCCAGCGAAACAACGAAGGGAGAAATCACCCTCCCAGTCAAGTTCGGGAAACCAAGTTTCATGTCATCAAAGGTAACCCGAGATATAACGCCCTTCTCGGAATACCATGGATACACAGCACCAGGGCGGTACCATCGACTCTCCACCAGATGTTGAAATTCCCAACTGAGGATGGCGTACATATACTCCACCTCGGAGGGGTCAGAAGATAAACAGGTCCCCGAGGATGATGAAGAGGACTTCCTCGCCCCTCGGACCTTCGTTGCCCCCGAAGAGTCGGACGCAACCAAATCAACGGTCGAGGATCTAGAACAAGATGATTTGATGGAACATCTTCCAGATCAAAAGATATGACAGGAATCTCGACGGAAATAGCCACTCATCGGCTAAGCGTCGACCCCAGGTTCAAACCGGTGAAGCAAAAAATGAGGCCTCAATCCGAGGTAAAGCATGCGTTCGTCAAAGACGAGGTAACAAAACTCCTCAAAATAGGGTCCATCAGGGAAGTAAAATATCCTGAATGGTTGGCCAATGTAGTAGTGGTTCCCAAAAAAGGGAACAAGTTAAGAATGTGTGTAGATTATAAGGACTTAAATAAAGCATGCCCTAAAGATTTATTCCCGCTGCCTAACATCGATCGATTGATTGATGCCACGGCTGGCCACGACCTCACCTTTCTCGATGCCTACTCTGGGTATAATCAAATACAAACGAACCCCGA
The DNA here is from genome assembly GCA_005239505.1 of Nicotiana paniculata. Lineage (NCBI taxonomy): Eukaryota > Viridiplantae > Streptophyta > Magnoliopsida > Solanales > Solanaceae > Nicotiana > Nicotiana paniculata. Next base: position 22,560 of record MDKI01017086.1, read on the forward strand.
GGATAGGGAAAAAACTTGGTTCATCACAAAGTATGGCACATACTTCTACAATGTAATGCCTTTCGGGCTAAAAAACGCAGGAGACCGTACCAACGCCTAGTCAATAAGATGTTCGAATATCAAATAGGCAAATATATGGAAGTTTAATTGATGACATGCTAGTTAAGTCTCTGCGCACAGAAGACCATTTGACTCATTTGCAGGAAACTTTCAATATCCTTAGAAGTTACAACATGAAGCTCAACCCCGAGAAATGCGCCTTCGGCTTAGGTTCGGGCAAGTTTTTAGGCTTCATAGTATCAAACAGGGGGATTGAAATCAACCCTAACAAATCAAGGCCATCGAAGAAATCATAGTGGTGAACAACGTGAAGGTCGTACATCGGTTGACCGGACATATAGCGGTGTTAGGTCGATTCATCTCGAGGTCATCAGATCGGAGCCATCACTTTTTCTCACTACTCAAAAAGAAAAATAACTTCGAGTGGAATCAGGAGTGCCAACACGCCTTGGAGGAATTGAAATGGTATCTCTCGAGCCCGCCTTTTCTCCACACCCCAAAGGAGGATGAAACGCTATACTTGTATTTAGCAGTGTCCGAGGTAGCGGTGAGTGGCATGTTGGTTCGAGATGAGCGAGGTACGCAATTTCCTATCTACTATGTAAGTCGAACCCTGTGAGATGCTGAAACCAAGTATCCACACTTAGAAAAATTAGCTCTTGCATTAATAAGTGCATCTCGAAAGTTGAAGCCTTATTTTCAATGTCACTGTATATGTGTAACAACATATCCTCTTCGAAATATATTGCATAAACCTGAATTGTCAGGCTGACTGGCCAAATAGTCCATCGAGCTCGGGGGTACGATATCGAATATCAGCCCCGAGCGGCTATCAAGTCCCAAATTTTGGTGGACTTTATGGCCGACTTTACGCTCGCCCTTATGCCCGAGGTGGAAAAAAAACTTCTACTAAAAACGGCCGCATCATCAGGGGTATGGACCTTATTCACCGACGGTGCCTCGAACGTGAAAGGATCCGGGCTCGGCATAGTTCTGAAGCCACCTACAAGTGGTGTGATTAGACAATCTATAAAAACTGCAAAGTTGACTAACAACAAAGTCGAGTATGAGGCTATGATTGTAGGTCTCGAATTGGCCAAAGTCCTAGGAGCGGAAGTCGTCGAAGCAAAATGTGATTCCCTTCTGGTAGTAAATCAGGCAAACGAGAGCTTCGAGGTTCGAGAGGACATGATGCAATGGTACCTAGACAAACTTCAAATAACTTTGCATTGTTTCAAAGAATGGACTCTGGTACACGTACCTCGGGAGCACAATAGCGAGGCCGTTGCACTCGCAAACCTGGGATCATCTGTTGAGGAAGATGACATACTCCCCGGGGCTGTTGTTCAGCTATCCAAGTGTGTGATCAAAGAAGGCCATGTCGAAATCAACTCCACCAGCCTGACATGGGATTGGAGAAACAAGTATATCGATTATTTGGTAAGTGGGAAGCTACCCACAGACCCAAAAGAATCAAGAGCCCTTCGGACCAGAGCAACCCGATTTTCACTCGACGAGAATGAATCTCTATACAAGAGAGCCTTCGATGGGCCCCTAGCAGTATGGTTGGGACCAGGAGACAATGATTACGTGCTCCGAGAAATCCACGAGGGCTCCTGCGAAAATCACTCTGGTGATGATTCTTTGATTCCAAAGGTGATCAGAGCGGGTTACTATTAGGACAGCATGGAAAGGGACATCAAAGAGTTCGTCCGAAAATGTGACAAATGTCAAAGATTTGCGCCAATGATCCACCAACCTGATGAATAGCTCAGCCTTATCATCATGGCCATTCATGAAATGGGGAATGGACATAGTCGGTCCCCTACCAATGGCGCTAGGTAAAGCTAGATTTATTCTATTTATGACTGACTATTTCTCAAAATGGGTGGAAGCACAGGCTTACGACAAGATAAGAGAAAAAGAAGTCATCGACTTCATCTGGGATCGCATCATGTGCCGATTCAGAATCCCCTCCGAGATAACGTGCGATAACGGGAGGCAGTTCATCGAAGGCAAAATAACAAAATTTCTCGAGGGTCACAAAATCAAAAGAACCCTATCAACGCCCTACCACCCATGTGCAAATGATCAAGCCGAGTCCACAAATAAGACCATCATTCAAAACTTGAAAAAGAAGTTAGAAAATGTGAAAGGAAAATGGAGAGAAATGCTACTCGAAGTGCTATGTGCGTATCGGACAACCTCTAAGTCAAGCACAGGAGAGACGACGTTCTCTTTGGTATACCGGTCCGAGGCTTTGATACCGGTCGAGGTCGAAGAGCCAAGCGCCAGATTCCGACATGCCACCTAGGACTCAAACAATGAGGCCATGACTACGGCCCTCAAACTATTAGACGAGAAGCGAGAAGCTTCACTGGTCCGGATGGCCGCCCAAAAACAAAGAGTCGAAAGATACTATAACCGAAGAGCAAACCTCCAACATTTCGGAGTTGGGGACTTAGTACTGAGGAAAGTCACCCTAAACACTCGAAACCCTAATGAAGGAAAGCTAGGACCGAGTTGGGAAGGACCGTACCGCGTCCTCGGAGTAATCGGCAAAGGGTCCTACAAACTCGGCACCATGGAAGGCGAGCAACTTCCAAATCATTGGAACATATCAATGCTCAAATGCTATTATTGCTAAGGTACAATCCTCTCCCTCATTCCTTCACATTTTACACTAACCTACGAGCAGGTGTGCGATTGAAAGGAATCAAAGCACCCTCCAGCTCGAAGGCCTTAGGTTTTAAAGCATGCGTTGCGCTCTTTTTCCCTCACGTCGGATTTTTTCTAAATGGGTTTTACCGGCGAGGTTTTTAACGAGACAAAATCCATATGCTACCTAAGGAGAACTCACAAAGTATTCAAGGATCCTCTTCGATCAACCTCAAATACTGAGGGGCATCCCCCGGGGAGATCATCTCCTCGAAAAAACTAAAATATGCCAAAGAGGGTCTCGACAGGAGAACCATGTACAGGACCAAACAGTCGAATGAACCGTGTCCACATAGAATAATCGAATCCTCGATGGTGAAACATGTATACTTGTTCCAAGTAATCAGAGAAGAATCTTTTATCATCAACACACTTCGTGCATCAAAGAAGTTTGCTATTTTCACAAGAAATGACCCCAGTGCCAGGAATTTATCGACTCTGACTCGGGGACTATCCTCGACTGTCGGCTCATCAAGCTATCTAACTCGAAGCCGTAAGACCCCAGGGCAGGTAACTTCGAGCTCATAAGCCCTCCATGAGGCACCAATGTAAGCCCTCCATAAGGCAATATCAACAGCATAAGCCCCCAACGAGGCAATATCAATAACTTTCAATGTCTCTGGGACTTCCATCGACAGTCACCCCATCGAAACATCAGAAACACGAAGCCTTAAGACCTTAGGGCCGGCAACCTCAAGTTCACACCATCGATCCATCAAAATTCGAAGCCATAAGACCTTAGGGTCGAAAACTTTGAACTCATAAGCCCTCCACGAGGCAATATCAATGACATAAGCCTCGACATTCGACAATCGAGTCATAGCCGTAACACCTCAGGGCTGGCAACTTCAAACTCGTAAGCCCTCCATGAGGCAACATCAAAACTGTAAGACCTCAAGCAAGGCATGTACAAATTTATAGGACCTTAAAAAGGCATAATCCCCATATCAAAGTCAAGGATATATATCGAACTTGTAAGACCCCTAAAAGGCATACCCTCGATATAGACGCCATGGCTATCTCACTCGGTGACTAAAAGACTACAGCCAAATATAATGACCACCGTCATAAGGCTCCAGCCAAACTAATGCAACTCGGAGACATCCGACTGTTGCCATAAAATCACAAGCCTCCAATTACTTCGAAAAACTTCGAAAATAACCGGTTAAAGGTCGTACCGACCTAAAGCGTAAGAGCCCAAGTTGCCAGCTACATCAAAGGTCGTACCGACCTAAAGCGTAAGAGCCCAAGTCGCCAGCTAGTCGTACCGACCTAACGCGTAAGAGCCCAAGTCGCCAGCTACAGGTCGTACCGACCCAAAGCGCCTCAGGGCCAATTTAAAAACCTGAGGGTCGTTGAGCTCGAGTCGAAACCCGACTCGGAGACTAATCCCTTAATGGTTAACTAAAGTGCCTCAGGTCCAACAACGTAAGAGCCCAAGTCTCCAGCTACACTGAAGGTCGTACCGACTTAACACGTAAGAGCCCAAGTCGCCAACTACAGGTCGTACCGACCCAAAGCGCCTCAGGGACGATTTAAAAACCTGAGGGCCGTTGAGCTCGAGTCGAAACCCGACTCGGAGACTAAGCCCAAAATGGTTAACTAAAGCGCCTCAGGGCCAAATGCGTAAGAGCCCAAGTCGCCAGCTAGACCGAAGGTCGTACCGACTTAACGCGTAAGAGCCCAAGTTTCCAGTTATAGGTCGTACCGACCTAAAGCGCCTCAGGGCCGATTTAAAAACATAAGGGTTGTTGAGATCGAGTCGAAACCCGACTTGGAGACTAAGCCCAAAATGGTTAACTAAAGCGCCTCAGGGCCAAATGCGTAAGAGCCCAAGTCGCCAGCTACACCGAAGTTCGTACCAACTTAACGCATAAGAGCCCAAGTCGCCAGCTATAGGTCGTACCGACCCAAAGCGCCTTAGGGACGATTTAAAAACCTGAGGGCCGTTGAGCTCGAGTCGAAACCCGACTCGAAAACTAAGCCCAAAATGGTTAACTAAAGCGCCTCAGGGCCAAATCCGTAAGAACCCAAGTCGCCAGCTACCCCGAAGGTAGTACCGACCAAACACGTAAGAGCCCAAGTCGCCAGCCTAAAAGGACTCAGGGCCAATTTATAACCCCAAGGGTTTCATATCTAAGTCCTATTAATCGGACTAATCATCGACAGGCGTCAAAGCCTATTCCAAGAAACCAAAAAAGAAACAAGGAATAACGTAAGGCCTTCTATATGTGGTAAAAGTTCACAAAGCATATTTACAAAGCTCAAAATCGGAGCCCTTACACAGGGAGAGTGAATAAACAAAAACCTAATCTTCAGCTAGGGTGTCCCTTCAACGGCTCCCTCAGAGATTATACTTTCAGCGGCTTGGCCCTCAGCCCCCGGGTCTTCAATGACCTCTTCTCCCTCAAGGATTTCACCCTCATCTTCATCATCTTTCGAGCCACTGCTCGAATAATCTTCGGAAGCAAGCAGTGCCTCCGATTCTGTTTCTAGGGTCTTCACCATCTCGATCTCAGCAGACAAGTCGAGGCCCCCTGCATGAATATCCTTGAGGGCCTGCTTACGAGATTTTAATCGGGCAAGCTCCAGGGCTCGGAAAAGTTTAAACTCGACCTCCTCGGCTGCTTTCCTGGCCTGGGCATTTGTAGCAGCAATATCGACTTTATACAAGGCTATGAGTGCATCAGCTTCAACCTTAATTGAAGATAACGCGGTGACCGATTCAGCATAGAGGTCCTTATATTTGCTACTTTCAGCCCTTGCATCACGAAGGCAATACTCAATGGAGGTTAACTTCCCTTGAAGGGTGTCTCTCTCAGAGGTTATCTCGCTCACACACTACTTGAATCCAAGGATCTCAGCATCCCTGGCTCTGAATCCTTCCCGCATCAGGGCATCTTTCTCCTTACGGAAAAGGGTCAGCATTGCCCCTGAACTATTAGATTTGGTCTAATATTGCCCCTCATCCACCTATTGGGTTAAATATATCCTTCCCGTTAAGGTTTTGGCTCAAACATTCCCTTTAAGTTAACAACCCATTTCAGATTTTAAATCAAAATTATTTTTAATGACGTGGCATAATCTTATTGGTTGATTTAAAACCTACCCCAAATATGTCCAACCCACCCACATGTTTGAGCTCGACCCGACCCAACTCCTACATTACCTACTAAACTCTCTAACCCATCAACCAAATACAACTGCAGCTCCCCAAATCATTGACCAGAAAACTCCAATGACAATAACTCCATATGTATGTCTACCAGGTTCATGTTTGAATATAAAAGGACTTTTGGGTGATATGCCAAATGCTGGTGGTTGATGTAAGGAAAGGAGCTCAAATGAATTTAAGCAGTGAAGAAATGGTAACTTGAAAAAGGAAGAAGCACACTTCCGCCACAACGCAAGTGGAGTTATTGACACCGGAGTGACACTGGACGGTCAATCGTTTGGGGAGCTGCAGTCGTATTTGGTTGATGGGTTAGGGAGTTTAGCGGGTAATGTAGGAGTTGGTTCGTGTCGGGCTCAAACGGGTGTTGGGCTCAAACGGGTGGGTGGGTTTGACATATTTGGGGTGGGTTTAAATCAACCAATAAGATTATGCCACGTCATTAAAAATAATCTTGATTTAAAATCTGAAATGGGCTGTTAACTTAAAGGGCATGTTTGAGCCAAAACCTTAACATGAAGGATATATTTAACCCAATAGGTGGATGTGGGGCAATATTAGATCAAATCTAATAGTTTAGGGGCAAAGCTGGCCCTTTTTTGTTCTCCTTAAGCTGCGAAGATCAACCCGTCAAGGGTTAAGTACTGATATCAATTACAAAAACAAAGCACATGAAGGCTATGTTACCTGCTCATCAAGATCGCTCTGTTCCCGAGATACCGTTTCTAAACAAGCTCGGAGGTCCAGCGTCTCTTCCTCTTTTTGGGCGAGAAGAGCCCTGAGCTCATCCGCCTCCAATAAGAACCTCATGCACTTCCCCTCATAAATAGGTCAGCTCGGACTAAAACTTGTTTGTTGTCCTATTGTAAAGCACTTTCGCCTGAAAGAAGAGGAGTCAGAGAAATGATAATCAAAGCTCGAAACAATCAACAAAGAAATTACATGTTTGCAAAGCTTCTCATCTTCTTCGAAAATGAACAAGGCATTAAGTTCGGGATTCTTCTTGGTCATAGTAAAGAGCCCCTCAGCTATGCCCTTCCCTCCGAGGGGAGTCCCCGCATCAAAAGATTATATATTTGGGGCGTCCCGTATTCCCATCCGGGAAAAAGTTGGAACCGGCGGAGAGTCACCTACATCACTAACCTTGGCTAGGTCAATCGAGGCATTTGCATCACATCTAGATTCCTGTAACTCATCTACCAGGTGCCCTTCGGACTGGAGAATATTTCGGCCAGCAATCGGGTCAGGGACATCGTTCGATCTACCCTCGAGAACCTCTTCGGTCTCAAATAAGGTGGCATCATCAGCTTCTAATCTAGAAGCCCTAGGCTCAGAAGTCAGCGAATCGGCAAAGGCAGGAGTAGTTATGCTTCCACTTCCCTCGGTCGATATCAGGAAATCTTTTTTCTCATCTAAGTCCGCGAAGTCGACCTTATACCTTTGAACTATAGCCCTCTGCGGCTCCAAAAGCTCGGTCGATGATTCCCTTTTTCTTTTCTTCTTTGTATGCGGTTTCGGGATATCTACTCCCCCGGGCAATGCTTCTCTCATCAAAGAAGCCTCCCCTAGACCTGCATAAGCACATAACACGAGAAGTCAGAACATATTCAGGGGGTGTCTCTTTTAAACAGAACTCAGGTATTGCAAAAGGAAAGGTCCCACCATGATTTTAAGCTTTCCATCGACCCCTGGCCAGGTCGCGCCACAAACGCTCGGCATACGGGCAAATAGAATCAAGCTGGCAAACCTAGCTCGAGAGATCCTTAACTGCATCGGGATACCACGCAACATCTGCATCGTCAATGGGAATTAGTTCAAGGGAGAATTGGCACAAAGGAAAATTAAAGTATTAACTTACGATTCGCATTCCATTCCTCGGGGAACAACATCCTTTCAAATTGAATCAGATACGAGTTCTTGAATCGAACAAAGCGAATCATCCACCCTATGTACTTGCCTTCATCGGTGAAAGCAAAGAAAACCCTCGAGGCCCGACGCTGAAGTTTAATCAAACCACCTCGATAAAGTCAGGGACTGTACATTCTAATCAGGTAGTCAAGGGTGAAAGGCATCCTCTCGGCCATTATTTGCAAAATGCCTAATCATGTAAACAGTTCGCCAAAATGACGGGTGAATCTGTTCGAGTGTCACTTGATACCGCTTGCAGAAATTGAGAATGACAGGGTCTATCAACGACGAAGATGGCCCTACCGAGTCAAGGGTCAATGGATAAGTGTATACGCTGAGGAAGCCGATTTTATGGGTTGTTATATCTTCCTCCCGAGAGGGAATCTCCACTTGCAACGCATCTTCCCAGCGGCAATCGGTTTTCACTTTCTCAATGTTTGTTATTAGGCTAACATATAGGGCTATGGGTTCACAATGCCCCGGCCTTGAGGAAGGTTTATCGACCTTAAAATCAGAGGCCGTTTTGCAGGGTCCGGGGATGCACTCCTCGAGAATCAGGGGAGCAATTGCCTTTCCCGTAGAGGAACGTGAAGAATAGGGGGCTTTATCATCTTGTTGAATAGTTTTGGAGGCCTTCGTCATTCCTGCTGAAATATTTCAAAGAAAACGGGAGGAAACTGATCAAAAAGGGGGGCACAAGAAAGAAGTAGTGAGAGCACTTTTTAGAAAAAGGTTAGAAGAAGTAATGAAAGGAGAGAGGCAGGAGAAGAAGTATTTATATGGGCTAACTACGCACGTTGAGGAAAGCCAAAAGGCGGTCAATCGCCATAATAAATTTGAATCTTTTCAAAAATCGTGCATGCGTGATTTCTGAGCATCTCTCACATCGGTTGCTTACGTGGAATGGCTGACAGGATAATGAGAGCATTAAATAGTTCGTGAATTCAAATCGTTTCTTGTCTTTCCATTCCAAGAAACGCAGGGATTAGGGAAGCCTGATTTTAAGGCTCCTACAGCCTTCCGAGCCTCGACCTCGACTGTATCGGAGCGGAATCTGAAGTTTAACCCAGAGGTGCACTCTTCGAGGAAGCATTTCGAGGGGTCGATATACCTCGAGGCGGGGCAAGATCCGAAGACCGTCATGAAAAGGTGAGAAACTCCCAAGAGGCACATGATTAAAGTTGGCAAAGTACACAAAATAGTACAAGCACGTACCGTGGCATTAAATGGTTGTACCAACCATCTCTCTTTGCATTAATTACACATGTACTATGTTGGGATTCCCCCTTATATATAAAGGGGACCCTTGTCACTTTGTAACAACACATGATATTGAATACAAGAACAAGAACATCCTTTGCTCTCTAACCAAAACATTCTCTACAATTATTTTATTGATTTATTGCCTTTCATTTATTGTGTTCATTACTTGTTCTTCATTGATTAATTGTTATTAATCACAAATAGGCCATCTCTTAGGCCTTCAATACTGTTATATCACCCTCTGTATCCCTTTGTCAGGCTCCTAAGCTTGACCTCGAGGCCCATCCCCACCGACCTCGAGGCCCATTCCAACCGACCTCGAGACCAGGCTCTCCACTGCTCGGTTTGCATAATCTTGCTACCCTTCGCTCTTATTTCGTTTTCTCACTACTCACTTAGCATCTACAGCCTAAAAAACTTGTATTAAAATAGATCATGTATTTTAAGAACCACATAATCAAATATAATTATAATTACCATTTTCACGGTAAACAAACCAAAAGGTACTTATAAGCGAGTTTGTACTAGAGACTTGAGTTTAGCTTGTTTGGCCAAGCTTCTAAAATAATTTTATTTTGAGAAGTATTTTTTCTTAAAAGTTATTTTTTAGAGAGTATTTTTGGTGAGAAGTAATTTGTGTTTGGCTAATTAATTTGAAAAATAATTATGAGCAACAATTAGTATATGTACTTTTAAGTGTATTTTTCTTAAAAGTGCTTTTAAAAAAAATACTTTTGGAAAGAAACTATTTCTTTATACTTTCCCAAAACTGCTTCTATTTCTACCTAAAAGTATTTTTTTTCTCCTTCTAAAAGCTTGCGCAAATTTACAAACAAAAAAAAAATACTTTTCGCCTCGAAGAAGTTTGGCCAAACACCTATGAGTAGGGGTGTCAATGAGTCGGTTCGGTTGGTTATTCTATTCTGTATAACCAAAATCAGACTTTTCAAAATCGTTCCAATCATCTCGGTTTGGTACGGTTCGGTTAAACTTTCGGTATTTTTTAAATACGTCATGCAAGAGTCGCTAGTCAAAGTTAGAATGCGATAAACGCGTGACTTTCACAAAACTCTAGATATTTTTGCTTTTTAAAAGTGTTGATCAACGGAACATGAAAGATGCACAAATAAAGATTCATCTCACTATTCTATGGTAGAGTAAAACAAATTAAGCAACAACAAAAAACTGTAATTAGCTACGAAATTCATAGATAATTTATCGTTAAATCGCTCGTATCTAGTATAATTTCTTGATAATCTATCGCTAAATGAGATTAGCAATGGATTTTCTGTTTAACTACAGAATTCGTCCATCGTTAAAATCTATTTTTTTAGTAATGAATATAACCATACGAGTGAAAAATTACTAATCATGTTGGGGCTAAAAAATACAAATTATTAGAAGATTAATATCCAACAAGAGAAATCTAAATTATACGAGAAGAAAAATATCCAATACCTTATGTGTAACGACCCGACCGGTCGTTTTGAGCTCTAGCACGTCGTACGGCGGTTTGAGTCCTTTGGTAGATTCACTTCAGGTATTATGACTTGTACGTGTGGTCGGAATTGAATTTTGGGAAGTTCAGAGTTGATTTGGAAAGAAAATTCTTATTTCGGAAGCTTTAAGTTGGAAGAGTTGACTAAGGTTTGACTTTTGAGTAAATGACCTCGGAATTGGGATTTGAAAGTTCTAATAGGTTCGTATGATGATTTTGTACTTGGACGTATGTCCGGATCGGGTTTTGAGTAATCCGAGAGCATTTCAATGCTTATTATGGAAAGTTAGCATTTTGGAAGAATTTCATAAGGTTTGGGTTGGAGTGTATTTTAATGTTATCGATGTCCGTTTGGGATTCCGAGAGTAAGAATAGCTATGTATGGTGATTCCAGTCTTAGAAGCGTGTCTGGGTATGGATTTGGAGGTCCGTAGGTCATTTCGGGGTCATTAGGCGAAAGTTGGAAATTTGAAAGTTCTTGGGAAGTTTGATCGGGAGTGGGCCTGATTCCGGAAGTTTGAGTAGGTCCGTAATGTCAAATGTGACTTGTGTGCAAAATTTGAGGTCAATCGGACGTGATTGGATAAGTTTCGGCATCGAATGTAGAAGTTTGAAGTTCTAAAGTTTATTAAGCTTGAATTGGGGTGCGATTCATGGCTTCAATGTTGTTTGGTGTGATTTGAGGCGTCGATTAAGTTCGTATGATATAGGACTTGTTGGTATATTTAATTGGGGTCCCGAAGGCCTCGGGTGTATTTCGGGTGTTATCAGATCATTTTGGGCTACTTTAGATGCGGTTTTCTGATGTCTGGTGTTGTTCTTCGCGTTCGCGAGGAGCCTCTCGCATTCGCGAAGAAGGATTTTGCTGCTGGGATTCTGTTCTTCGAGTTCGCAAAGAAGGAAATCTTGTTATCTGTCGTCCGACTTTGGAAGCTTATATCTCGCAATATATAAGGAATTTGGAGATGATTCAAAATGAAAATTGTAGCCCGTTGTGTCTAGTTTTCAGAAATCAAATCATTTGGCATTTGGAGTTGTGTACAAAAGGTTATGAATGTTATATTACAGGCTGTCCGGGAAGATATTTTGAAATCACGAAGAAGAAATCTGTGTTGCACAGGGCTGACTTTGGAAGATTATATCTCAAAATATATAAGGAATTTGGAGAGTCCAAAACGTAAAAGTAGTAGATTTTTGTGTCTAGTTTTCAGAAAGTTTAACCATTAATCATTTGGAGTTTTGTACAAAAAGTAATGGCCATTATACTAGAGGTTATCTAAGAAGAGTTTGGAAATGGCTTTTGAGAATTTTGTTCATCGCGAACGCGATGAGGGGCTTGCGAATGCAAAGAAGGGTCTCCGGGGCAGTGTATAAGTTTGCAAAAATGAGTTTGGCTCATTTCATCTCATTTCCTCCATGGGAGCCGAATTAGGAGCGATTTTGGAGCTCCATCTTCATTATCTATGTCAAGGTAAGTGATTCTCACCTATTGCAAGTTAAATACTTGGATTATATATATATTAACATAGAAATTCATGGAAAATTAGTAGAAATTTGGGATTTTGGTAGAAAACGTAGATTTTTTTTTGAATTTTGACCACGAATTTGGGCATGAAATTGAGATTAAATTATATATTTGAGTCCGTAATGTTATGGGTAATGTTTATCTTTGAAAATTTTCGGAATCCGGGCACGTGGGCCTGAGGGTTGCTTTATCGGCTTTTCGAGCGAAGTTGGGAATTTGCCTAAATTGATTTGTTATGAGTATTAGAGTATATTTTTATTGGTTTGTAGATTGTTTGACTAGTTTTGGAGCGGCGCATTGGTTTGAGGTGTTAGAGGGCTTTGGAGCCGGTTATGGAATTTCGGAGTGAGGTAAGTGTCTTGTCTAACTCTGTGAGGAGGAAACTACCCCTAGGCGATATATTTATTGTGTGCAACTTTTTGCGGGGACTACATACGCACGAGGTGACGGGAGTCCGTACGTAGTTAGATTCATATTATTGTACGGCTAGACTTAGGTTCACATCATGCCGTACTTGTACAATTGGGGAATATCCTTGCTCGTTTAATTCTTTTATTTCACATTATGACTTGAGACTAGATATGCGTAGAGTGATAGACTTGCTATTGTAGAGTTTTCGCGAGTTTTATGATTTGCCACGGAATAATGGCGTTCCTCTTACGGTTTTCTCGCGCATTATGCGTTGTCATCGAATAAATTTCCTTAAAAATTATAACTCACATGTCATTCGTGAGTGGGGGTCAAGGACCCGTTTAAACTTCTTATTCTAATGGGATCGGGCCGTTCGCCTCGACATGATTTATGTACTACACTCTCATGGGAGAGGGTCGTTCGCCTCGGCAGTTTAATAGATGAATCTATGGTTCGCCGTTCAACCCTCGACAATGCACAATTTAAATATTTATGTTGGATTGGGCCGTACGCCTCGGTATTTCTATAAAAATATGCTCATGAAATCGTGCGTAATAGTTGACCAGAAGACAAAGTATCTGTGAGTTATTCCCTGATTCGAATTATAACAACCTATTTGGTGAGGTCCATTACACACACACACACACACACACACACACACACACACACACATATATATATAGATATAGATGCTCCCATTGAGGAGGAATTTGCTAATTAAGAGCTTGAGTTTATTGTAAGTAGGATGATTGTACCACATATTTACACTTGTTTATTTCATTTATTTACTCTGCCTCATATTTGTTCACCTCTTACTGTACCTGATATTATTGGGCCACTAGTGAGTGTCGATGTCGACCCCTCGTCACTACTACTCCGGGGTTAGGCTAGATACTTACTGAGTACACGTGGATTTACGTACTTATACTACACTTGCTGCACATTTTTTTGCAGGTACTTTTATATCCGGTGGTCCTTTGGGAACGGAGGAATGGATGACGCGGGGACTTGCCGCGAACTGCATTTCAGGTTACGATCCGCAGCCAGCAGAGTCTCCTCTAGAGTTATTTGTATTTTTCCTGTCTAATTTATATTCTGGACAGATGATGCATTTTATTTACTTCCTAGTTGATACTCATGCACTCGTTGCACCGGATTTTGAGAATGCTTTTGAGTTGTTTTGTATTAAAGTTGTAAAAATATTACCATTTACTTGTAAATTTCATCTCTTACATTTTAATCGGAGGAAATTATGATTTCAAAAGTACTAAAATGAGTGATGAAGTTAATTATTTAATTGTTGGCTTGCTTGGAAATAGTGTTAGGCGCCATCACGACCTCTAATGAAATTTGGATCGTGACATTGTGGCTTGCTACTAAAGATTGCTGAAATACATAGTGACTTGCTACTCAAGATATTGGAACTAATTTAATATCAATATGTGTAGTAGAATAGGTTTGGATGCTGGAACTTTGGATATCAATTATTAGGTCACTTGCAGCCATTTTCATAATCCCAAGACTTAAGAAAAAAAAATATTTTTTAGTTTTAAACATAGTATATACAATATATATTTCACATATAAATTTATTCGGTACGATTTGATATTTTTTCGATTTATTTTTATAACTTTAAAAACCTACCCCATTATCCAATACGATTATAAATTTATATAAAAATCTATACTTATACTAAAAGGAGCTTAATAATTCATTCGATATAGTTCTATTCTATTTGGATCAATTTACTCGATTTTTAAAGATCCATTTACACCCGTACCTATGAGTAGCTTCTAAGAAATTATATAGAACCGTCACAAGCATAAAACGGGCCGGGTTTTATCCGAGCCGAAGTTTGGGGTTTCTTGGTAGTTGGGCGAAGGAAAGGGTTTTACACTCTTCACTCTCTGAGCTCTCTTCCCTCCACGTAGCCGCAGTCAAGAAGAAGGAAATCACCTCCTCCTTCTTCTTCTCCTTTGTTATATTTATTTTCGTTCGTCTTACGCAGTTGGATCCAGACGCAGATCCTTAGAATTATCTGCAATGGCCACTCTCGTTCCTCCTACAACCACTGTTCCTCCAGCTGGTTCCAAACCGGCGGCTGTTGAACCGGAGAAAGTTGATTATTCGAACTTGCCTTGCCCTATTCCCTATGAAGAAATTCACCGCGAAGCTCTCAGTTAGTTTCACTCTACACTACATGTTTATCTTTTTTTTTTTAATTCCTGATTTTACTCTATATAAGTATTTTCTGCAACTGAAACATATGTTTTGCTAAAAGACTAGAACTGCTTCATAAATGTCTTTTTTAGAGAAGGGTATAATGGCCATTTAGTTTTAAAGCCTTGCTGCTGCAGAATTTGTGAGGTGAATGTAAATCTAAATTTATTCGAAATTACCCATAAAAAAATTAATATTTTGGCTATACATAATGTTTACTAATGATCACTGCAATGTTGCCTACATATTTAGAAAAAAAAAACTTTGAGTAGCCTTTCCAAATGTTTGTTAGTGCTACTAAATCTGGCACTTATCAGTGCTTTAGGAATAAAATCTTAACCAGCTTTTTGAAATCATATCAAGTAAATGGGGCTGTATATTGGCAGTTTTAGCATCTCTTTCCCTTCTATATCTATATTTCAGGCTTAGGTTGATCCAACTATCAATTCTGCCGTTTATTGATGTGCTTCTTTTCCTACTAAAGTCTTATCCCTGGGCTTCTCTTACAGTTCTTTCATTTATGTGTTATATGCTTGGAAAGGGAGCATTAATTAAAACATGTCTTTTGTTGGCAGTGTCTTTAAAGCCAGAACTTTTTGAAGGATTGCGCTTTGATTTCACCAAAGGACTTAATCAGAGATTTTCACTCAGTCACAGGTTAGATTTCGTATTTCTATATAACACACAACACACTTATATGCTTTCTGCTTTCCTGGAGGGGATGTATGTTTTCTTGATGACGAGTCAAATTTGGTTCCTACTTGTCAGTGTACTTATGGGCCCCACAGAACTTCCTTCTCAGTCTACAGAGACAATCAAAATTCCAACAGCTCACTATGAGTTTGGTGCTAACTTTATAGATCCGAAGGTGTGTACTCAATAGTGACCCTCTTCAAGTGTCTGAACTTTGAATCGTGAGGATCTAATCATGGAGCAATTACTGTTTCATACAGCTGATGCTTTTCGGCAGAGTATTGACAGATGGAAGGGTTAATGCTAGAGTGAAGTGCGATTTATCTGAGAATCTTACCTTGAAGGCGAATGGTCAGGTAAATATTCTCGTTCAGATTTAGTCATGCCCTCTTTGTTGATGTCAATGGAGTGGTTGATGTAGATTCTATCACAAGGTCAAGAAAAATAACTATCGGTTTTGTTTTTACCAGTTGACCGGTGAGCCACACATGTCGCATGGCATGGTTAATTTCGACTACAAGGTAATTGTCTTTCTGTTTCTGTATGATCATTCAAGAATGTACTCGTACAATACTAACATAATTGATGCTTACTGTTGGGATGCATGATATATTGCTGCCTTCTTTTGGTCAAGTGGTAACATGAACACAACGCACTAGAGGTGGTGTTACTAAGTAGTATGTGCTTGTCTTCTGTTCTTATACAGGGAAAAGATCACAGGTCCCAATTTCAACTCGGGAATGGTGCATTATTTGGAGCCAGCTACATCCAGGTGAAAGATCTAAACTTTGTTATCTGTCACTTGACAAGGCAAAAGAGATTAACTTGAAACAAATTTAGTGTTTAAATCATGAAAGACTGAAATGCTTCAAAATTTGAATGGCCGTCTCGTTGCCCATTCATCATAAGAAACAGTCTAAAGGCTTCAGATGTTCCACTACTTGCACGAAGTATCTTGAGTTTTGAAGCGACTCAATTTTGGTTATCCTAGTATATTTTCACGCTCAAGACAGTAAAGCTAAGTAACTTAATCACTTAGGGTTGTGTCTCAAGGCTACAGTAATGGAAAGAAAAAGGTACACAAAATTGCTAGGACTAAAATGTAGAGTGAAGTGGAAAATGAAACAAGAGTAACAATCAGAACTTGTATAAAGTCAGATGACACGACTTTATAAAAAAAAAAGTAAAAAATAAAAAATAAAAATGAAGTTCGATGACGTACGTGGGCATGGTGCTAATAGGAGGAAAAACTAGGGACTGATATGGATTCATTAACACTGCATTGATTCGCAGTGGAAAAGGAAACTGAAATATTCACTCATTGATATAGAAAGCTAAAATGTGTTCCTCAAACCATGATCTCCGAAGTAGTAAGAATGTCAAATTGGCATTGCCCATTACCTTCACTTCCCTTTACCACCAAAATACTACCTATTAAAAACTATGCCATTGGATCTACTACATCTTCTTTGCTGTCAATCTTTGAGTTCATAAAGATTTCCCGATCGTAGTTTAACAAAATATGGGCACACTCCCGGGGGAACACAACATGATAAGCCAATTTTCACCAAACAGAAGCACATGTACTTAAGTTAGGCAGTGTGTGTTTGGTAAATAGAAGTTCTGGGATCTGTACGGAAAGTGTTGGTTGGTGCCTGGTGGTTTTATGTGGGAGGTAGTAAAGAGGCTGGTGATTGCTCACCGAGCTTGAGCAGTTGTGGGTGTTATTTGTTGGAAAGGCCACAATTGGCAGTAAGACTTAAAAGGGGAGGTAATTTGAGGATAGGTCGTTACCCCTCCTTCACAACTAAAATTTTTCTTGTCAAAAACTATGCCCATTTGAACTGTTGCATCTTTTCAAGATTCAACTTTATGAGTTCCAATTCCCAGTTAAAGAAAACCTGCATATCTTCGCCGATCTAAAGATCCATTCTTGTGCAACTACATGACAAGCCTATTTCCACCAGCATAAGTACATGTTCTTAAGTTAGGCAGTCAGTGGTGGTAAATAAAAGTGCGTTTAGGGTTTACTTAAAAAGTGTGTGGTTGGTGGCTGGCAATTCCAAGTGTGCACTAGTCATGAGGATCGAGGTGCAACAATGATTTGCTCAACGAACTTGAATAGATGTGACTTCGTAGAATTAGGAGGTTTTATATTTGGAGAGGCTACCCTTTGGTGGTTAACTATTAAAGGGGAGGTAACTTGGTGTAGGTGGCAGTGTTTTGGATAGCGTGCGGCGATAAATAGCGACGAGAGTCCGCTTCACTGAGGCGAGAGGCGCGCAGCGAAGCGCTCTCCCTTTTGATGTGAAGCGACAATTTATATAAAAACATAAAATATTATATACATATAACTTAAAACTCAATAACAATAATATATTAATAAATATGCAATTAATTCTACTATATAAAACTATAAATCTAATTGAAAAAACAGAACAACAAATAAAATAAAGCTACTGCCTTTGCTCGATTTTGAAAGACAGAGCAAAAAAAAAAAAAAGCTATTGCCTGACTGCCTCTGCTCGATTTTGAAAAACAGAGCAACAAAAAAAAATACAGCTACTGCCTCTGCTCGATTTTGAAAAATAGAGCAATAAATTGAAAAAACAGAGCTGAAAGAGATGATGGAAGAAACAGAGCAAAGAACCCAAAAACAAAGCAAAGAAAGAAAGAAAGAAAGAAGAAGAAAAACAAAGCAAAGAAAGAAGAAGAAAAAATAGAGTTGAAAGAGATGGTGGAAGAAAGAAAAACAGAGCTGGGCTGAAAGTAGGGGTGGACATAAAATCCGAAAAATCGAATTCCAAACTGAATTAATTTGGTATTTCGGTTTCGTTTTTTTCGGTATTTCGGTTTATTTCGGTACATAAATTTTGGTATTTTGGTTCGGTATACGGTATTGAGTTTTTGATATTTCGTTATTTCGGTATACCGAAATACCGATTTTTTTTTTTTTGGATGACCGAGAAATCCGTCTGGGGCCGATCCTTTGGACCAACCGCAGCCTTCGAAACTCAGTGGATAATGGGCCCGCCCCTCTACCCTTCTCCACTTAAATACCAGGCTTTGCTTTGCATGGT
>MDKI01236043.1:0-11993 GCA_005239505.1 Nicotiana paniculata
AAACTTAACTATTCATGCAAAATATATGAGTGATGTAAGATATTAACCCCATAAATTTAAACAAGACCAACTCAGATAGAGAGTAAACTGTTAATTTAAGATAGGTAAATATCATTTTTATAAACTCTAGTTTCATTGAATCAACATATAACTCAATTGGAGAGTAAATATAAGTAATCAAATAACTAGAGGCAAAACTACAGTAATCATCTATAATGAATTTATCCGATGGGGAAGAAGACCTATGTCAACATATAAATTCATTATATTACTGTAAAACATGATCTTAAACAATGGGAATTGAACCTTACCATCACAGATATCTTTTAAAAATTCTTTTTATTAAAAAAGATTTCCAGAAAATATAAAAATAGCCAAAAAAAAACCCATCTAAACGACCTCGAATGCCCAAAAAATGACGTACATCATCAGCTTTTGCTGATGAGTTGTTTAAGTTGGGCCGTTTCCGATGAACCTACCAAATTTGAGGTCAATCGGAGTTCGACAGAATTTCAGAATTCTAAAATCATGACCTATTTGTAGAATTCTGTTTTTTCTTTTTTTGCGGTTTTGAGTGTTTTTATTATTTTGACTTGTTCAAATCGCATAATATACTCTTGTATGTTACAAAATGATTTCAGAACTCAAAATAATAATAATATTATTATAATAATAATAAAAACATGTTCAGACAGAATTGTAAAAAAATAGTATGTTTTTCACTGTTAAAAGAAAACGCCACTGTTCATAATTATGTATATTAATCCATAATTACAGAACTAATATCATACAAAACAGTCAAGTTTTTATTAATATAACACTCTCTGATTATGGACAAAATGCAACTCAAACAGATTTAATTCACTGTTTATGCATATATGTATTAACCCATAATTACAGTATTAATAGCATTCAAGAAACAGTCATGTTTTTATAAAAAAAAAAAAATTGATATTTATCAAAAACGTAATTAAACAGACTGTCATTAAATATAACACCATTGTTTATGCATGTGTATATTAATTCATAATTTCATAATTAAGATACTAATAAAAAACATTTTTGACATAGAATAATTATACCAAACATGTATCATTAAACAACACGTTTTAATATTATTCTATTCATGATGTATTACATTATCTAGTTAGATGTAAGACGGCTCTAATACCAATTGTTAGAACATGCGTAGCGGAAGCAACCAAACAAACCAGGCATCTAATACATGTAAACTAGACAATGCTATAATCACAAGATTAGAAGCACTAACCTCTTGAAATCGTTGGACAAAGCTTCCAAACAGCAAGAATCCAGGATTATAGTCTTCTGCTATATGCCTAATAAAACCTTGGACGATTTTGCTTTTGGGTGGGCAAAAACAATACAACTCTGAAAGTAAGTAATTAGGTGAAATTCGTCCTCCTTAAGTAGAGTTAGTTTGGGCCGAAAATTATCTTCCAAAAACGTGTAGGATTCTACTTGTACAAGTAAAATCCTACTCTAACTCTAACGGATGACTTTTCTCCCAAGTCACGTTTTACCCAAGTCTTGTCCAGGTTTTTACTAGGTAAAGCAGGGACCACGGAAATAATAAGAGGCTATCAATTATAGCATTAATTCAAAATTAGCTGAATTAATTCTTACTGTAATTAATTACAATTTATTCCACTAAAAACTGAAATTGAACTCCTCGGTATGAATTTCAAAAATTCAATAACACTTACTTTAACTCCCCATGTTAAGATCTCAAATACCAGTTAATCAAATTAAATCACTGAAAATTTAATTTAATCAACTAATTAAATCCTTTACAATTTCGCTTAAACTATTTCATGTGATGGATACAAAATCCACCGGCCGAGTTTTCACATGAAAATTTATAATCTTATATAAAGGGTTTCATCAAACTCAAAACCGTGTGAAGGATTCTATCAACTAATTATTATTCACAAGTGTTATTTGTTATTGTCCAATCTATTAGGCATACACTAACTCGGAATAGAGTCGTACCTTTTGATAAATCAAAACAATAAACAAATTACATTTATCATAATAATTATATCAAGATTAGGAGTATAAGCTCATTTAATGAAGTAGAGAAAATATTTTATATATTCAATACAAAAATACATTTTCTCTACTTGGTCCGTTCAATATACACTGAGTATACTAGCACAAGAAGTCGGAGTAAAATCACTCCCATAATCAAGACAAATTATACTATAATCTTGTGCTACAATCATCAAGATATTTTGTCCAATAATATCTTTGATTGTGAACAAAATTTATTAATTATGAGAACCAACAATTTAATCTTCCGTGCATGAGCTAAGACTCCATACACTAAATTGTCTACTACATAACTAAAAGGACACACATGTAACAAATGATCTATTTAAAATAGTACTTTATTGAATTGAATAAATTAAATATATAATTGTTCCATAAAGAATAAAACAAAATACTATGTCTAAACCGCCTGGTTAATAGTATATCCCAACAATATGACATACGACAAACCTCTTTGTAACAATATCTCTATATAACCTTCATTTTATAAAAATTAATTTTCTATGTTATATTTTATCTCTCTATAATAAATTTTTATATATAACAACGATATCTATCTTTATAGCAGTGCATTCTTGATAAAATTACTCATCTATAACATACATGTAAAATCTCTAAGATTACCCAATATAAGCCTAAAGATTTTAACTAAATATTTTAAAACTTTAATGCATCATTATAACAATAATGTTATCCAAGTATACCATTTATAATAAAATATTATACTAGTACATACTTTCATAATTAAAAATTTTATTTAATCAATTAAAAGATATGCTAATAAATTTCATTCTATTGCACAAAAGTTGCATTGTGTATAATGTCAATATTTGAAAATGTGCACATATCATTTTTATTGGACAAAATTTCTATATGGCATAATACTTAAAATTTGAATATTTGCACATATTTTTTCATCGGACACGGTTCCACTCGTAAATAAGTTCTAAGTTTGGAAGAATACACTCTAAAGTTTAAGTTTTTCATTTGACTCAATATTTCTTGTAGCGTATTAAAGTATTTATGTAAAGCATATTGACTCAATATTTTCATTACTATATTTCTTTTGTGACTCTACTTTTACTGTGCCGAGGATCTGTCGAAATAGCCTCCCTACCGTCATAAGGTAAGGATAAGATCTCTGTATATACTACACTCTACTTTTACATCAAATTTTATGTCCAAACGGGCACTAAATCATTGTACATTTCATTATGAATTTACTTATGTGTTAGCTTTCTTTGACATTTATTTAGTGAAATATGTATATCTTTTGAGTTTTTAAATTTAAATAAATCTTTTATCTTTCATATGTAACATTAAAAACAAACAAAAAAAATTGATATTTGATTAATTTTTATTTATAATAGCCAAAATATATGTAAATGTCAAATGCATGTTATTATAAGGGTATAAAATTCACTCACTATAAAAGTCAAAAAAATATCGAAACAAACAATATTATTATAGAGATCTGCTGAGAAGTTTGCTTCTACACATGTTATCTCCATTACGTAGACAAACAAATATTGATCGAAACTGTAAGAGAGAAGAAAGACTTACTAGTCATCATCCGTTGATTAAAAATGAGTGTTTTGCGGAAGACGAAATGTTCTAATTCTTCTTTTTATGTTTTCGCCTTCCCTCTCGTTTTCTTCAGAAAATAGAGATCAAGTACTATAACTTTGTCTCTAATATAAAAGGGTAAAATGGAAAAAAGTTGATTTCTTTTTCTGGAAAAAGAAAAGGTTGAACTCCGTATAGATTAAAGTTCTTTTTTTCACATAAGAAAATAATACTTCCTCCGGTAAGAGCTATCTAACCTCTGTTGTCTTGCTATAACCTAGTCTTACTCGCTCTAACCTCCCTGCCTGTTTTCGTTTCTTTCTTTTTTGAGAATACCTGCCCTGCTGCCTCTGCTCTCGTTCGGGCCCCGGGATGAAGTCTGATGGAACAATTAAGAAATATTGAAATATAATGAAGGTCTGATGGAACAATTATGAAATTTTGAAATCTGCTGAGAAGTTTGCTTCTCGATGAATATAGTGATCAAAGGAGCTTTATGGCTTGAGCAATGTTACGTTGTGAATGAGACCAATTAATTTGATACCATGCAATACAATACACAACAAATTTCAGCATGATGAATAGAACAAACCCCACCATCAACAACCTGCCTGCCTCCAAAGGCATCGATTAGAATAATTTTCCATGGACTCAATCGTACGTGAGATTAGATTCTGGAATAACATCATCAACTAGATAAGGAATAGCTCTATGAAGACCATTAAATTATATTGCATCTTTTCCAGATGAGCTAATTACAACTAACTCCGAAGAGGGTATTCCAAGGATCCAGGCTGCAAGAGATAAATTCTCATCAAAGAACTCCCACTGAAAATGATGGGGAATAACACTATGCTGTATCTGCAATGCAGGATAACAATCATGCAACAAATGGAGGCCTCACTTGAATTGGTGGGGCAGCTAGATGAGTACCATTATTCAAGAGTAACCAAAAAATATATATTTTACAACACTTTGAGAACCTAGCCATTGCCAAATAACTTTCCAAGGAAACCTCGAAGAAATTCTCACTACTCCTTATATTAACAAAGTAGATATGTTGTACATAGTGGCAAAATTAGATCTAGGATTGGTGGCTTTTGAATGAGTATAATCTTATGTTTATATTTTGATTTTCTTACATATTATAGTATATGGTTAGAGCTGTAAAGTAATAGGCCAGATATCATGATGCAGTGGAACAGTAGATGAATTATTAGAATGATCACATGAATTATGAACAGCGAAATCCAATAAAGGATCATATCAACTTAAGTGGGTTTTGTCCTGAATTTTTAGTCTATTAGAACTCTCTTTCTTGAAGGAAAAGACTTCTAAAAGGAATAAATCTTCTTCATATGTCTTTTTTTTTTTTGGAGGAGAAATTTTGCACTTTTATAAATTAAAGATCTTTCTCACAATAACAACAACAATACTCACAATGTAATCTTTCAGATAGTTTTATTCTCTCGATTAGTTTTTTTATTAGTAGATTTATGTAGGTCATTTGACTAAAACATATAAATATAGTATGCTTCTTTAGTGTATTTTCTTTCTTGCAGATTTATCATCCACCAAGTTTTGTATTGTTAGCTTCCGCATGCACCATGTTATTTCGATCCCAGCAAAAAGAATAGTGGGTCCAGCCAGGGGACGATGCAGCTTTCAGATAGCGGGTTCATCTCAATCCAGTACTTTTCATGTGCGGTAAAAATTTATTAAAATTGCAATAAATAGTAAATATGTAACGATCCAGTCGATCGTTTTGAGCATTTGCATCTCGTTCAGCTATTTGAAGCCTTGAGCAGTATCGTGTGATGTATTATGACTTGTGTGAGTCAACGATTTTGGTTTTCAGGTTATTCAAAATTGATTTGGAAGAATGGATTTCACGATTGAAGCTTTAAGCTGGAAGAGTTGACCAAGTTTGACTTTTTGCAAATTTGACCTCGGAATGGAGTTTTGATGGTATCGTTAGGTCCGAATGGTGATTTTAGACTTGGGCGTATGCTCGGATTTGCATTTGGATATTTATAGAAGGATTCGGCGCTAATTGGAGAAAGTTGGAGATTTGAATATTTGAAAAGTTTATAAGTTTGACCGGGAGTTGAATTTGATGATGTCGGGTTCGAATTGTGGTTCCGAAAATTTGAATAGCTTCGTTATTTCATTTGGGATGTATGCGCAAAATTTGAGCTCAATCCGAGTTGATTTGATATGTTTCGGCGCGAGTTTTGGAAGTTGAAAGTTCAAAAGTTCATTAAGTTTGTTTTGAGGTGTGATTCGTCGTTTCGATATTGTTATGCGTGATTTGAGGCCTCAAGTAGGTCGGGGTTATGTTATGGTACTTGTGGGAGTATTCGAAAGTGGTCCCAAGGGGCTCAGGCGTGTTTTGGATCGAATTCGGATCATTTTCCTTCATTTTGGCATTGTTGGTTCTATTGAGCATCTGGTTTCCTTATTCGCGATCGAGTAGAGTCAATCGCGATCACGAGAGTTGTTTGATGGTTGGGGAAAAGTTGTTCATCGCGTTCGCGAGTCCTCAGATGCGTTCTCATAGGTTGCTGCAGTTTGAGCAACGCGTATGCGCAAGTGTGCACGCGTTCGCGTAGTGATTTGGGCGTGGCTGGGTAGAGGTAGTTTCTCTTTGCATTCGCGGCCTTGTTTCAGCGATCGCGTAGTTTGTGAGCTTTGTGTACCGTGTTCGCGTGTCTTTATAGGAGATCGCATAAGGTATTTTAAGGGGCAGTGTTTTTCCTTCTTCGCGATCGAGATGGTATTTCCGCGATCGCGATTCATTAATTTGCCCAGTGATTATAAAGTACTCTATTACGGAAGTTTCAGCTATTTTTACATACTTGGAACTATAGAGCTTGGATTGAAGTAACTCTTTAGGAAACTTTCACCATAAGGATTGGGGTAATAGTTTTCTACTCGGGTTTTGGTTATATTTCATGAATCTATCTTCGATTTTGGCATTTGGATTATGAATTTTTTAATAGGAAATTGGAGGGTTTGTCTAAAATTTCATAAAGTGAATTTTTGAGTTTTGAACATCGATTCTGAGTTGGATTTGAGTGAAACTAGTATGGTTGGACTCGTAATTGAATCAGTTATCTGATTTTGTGAGTTTCATTGGGTTCCGAGGTGCGGGCCCGGGTTTGACTATTTGGTTGATTTTGGGATTTTGATTAAAAGTTCCACCTTTATCGATTGGGTTTATTTCCTTTCGCATTATTTGATGTATTTGAGTTGCTTTTGGCTAGTTTTGAGTCGTTCGAAGGTTGGTACGCGCAAGATGGCATTTTTGGACCATTGTTTGGCTTGCTCGGTATTGGATTTGACTTGTTCGAAGTAAGTAACACTTCAAAACTTAGTGTTGAGGGTATGAACCCCGAATATACGTGTCATGTGTTTGGTATTGAGGTGACAGGCGTGTGGGCGTGCACCGTGTGAATCATGACTCGGTTATTTCTGTGGTACCGTGTAGTTACCTAATCTTATCTGTAACTGTGAAATCTCTACGTGCTAGAGTAATTGAGTTGTGACCCATGTTAGAAATCATGCTTAGGCCACATGCTGGTACTATTGGGACCCACAGAGGTTGTGTTACATGTTAAATTAATTGCTTAATTTGAAATTTATACTCGATCACAGTTATTATTTGCATATCATATTTCAATCTCTGTTGTCCTTTATTTATACATCATATGACCACTGTTGGGCTGATTATCATGATTCTTGTGAGCCAGGGAGACTGGAGAGATTGATGATCGAGTGAGGCCGAGGTCCTGTTGTGAGTGATATTTATGTGATCAGGCTGCACGCTGCATCAGGATTTATTTGTTCATGTCAGGATTTGGCTTATTATAGCGCTTGGGCTGGATCGGCCCCTCAGGATTCTGCACATCCACAGGGGGCGCAGTTGATATGGACTTTTGGGCTGGATCTACCCCTGGATTTGTTTATGTTTGGGTTGGATCTGTGCTATACAGTATTGAGTGACTGAGTATGTTGAGTGTTGAGTATGGTGAGAGAGAATATGAGACAGTGAGATGTGAGTACATGAGTTCATCACTGAGATGCATTGCATTTGACATGCGTACTTGAGATACAAGCATAGAGATGAATTTCCTCATGCTACCGATTTTGGTGGCATTCATGATTTCACTTGCATATTGACATGTAGGTATAGAGATGTACTTTCCTCGTGCTACCTGAAAATGAAACGTCTTAATTATTATTGAAAGATTTTTGAGAAAAATTATAGTTTTCATACTTACTAGTATCTCTGGTGATTTGGTGAAAAGAACTGAGTTTTATTTGCATCTTTGAAAAGCATGCCTATTTTCCGGCACTGTGAATGAGCTGAGCATTTATCTCTGAGTTGTTTCTTTCATTACTTTTATTATGTTATTATGAACCGTTGTTGGATATTGGTGTTGGACTCCGACCTTTGTTTCAGCTCATCACTACTTTCAATCTAAGGTTAGGTTTGTTATTTATTGAGTACATGGGGCCGGTTGTACTCATACTATACTTCTACACCTTGTGTGTAGATGTTGGATGCTAATGTTGATGCGTACGGCGGGAGCTGGATCTGAAGATGTACCTGCGTCCCAGTTATGGCTATCACTTGTCCTTGGTAGCATTAGAAAGAAATTCTGTTCATTTACATTTCAAACAAATGTTGTAATTATTTCAGTTCAGACTTGTAAAAAAATATCTAAATCTTAGAAGCTCATGATTTGTACTACCAGTTCTTGAAAAATTCTTTGTATAAAGAAGATGTATTATCATTTATTCCCTAAATAAATCTCATTAAATTGGATAGTTTTTAATTGGCTTACCTACCGGGTTGGATTAGGTGCCTTCGCGACTAGTTAGATTTTGGGTCGTGACAAAATATGAACCCATAACTTTAAAAATTATTAGGTTTAATGCTAAAAACAGTAAATATTAAACCCATAGAGCTAAAATGTTTGATCCGCCACTGGATTCAGCTATAGGGATAGCGATAAATGTCAATCAAAAATTTAAAAGTTTAACAATGCATGTGGACAGTATGTTTCTTCTAGTTTTCAGTTTCTTCTTTTCGTATGTACTTACCAATTGAAATTTCTTTAAAAATTTTATATTAAAAAATACTTATTTTGGAGTGCAAGTTCAGCGGGTATTACCCAAGAAAGGGACAGGGATGTGAGGTGAGACGACCCATTTTTTGAACAAGCCGTGACTAGCACCCGATCGCTAAATTTGACAGAGAGAACTATTTGCGCTTATCAAAATCATTATGACTTCAAACTTTATATGCCACAAGGCAATACTTTAATCAAATACTTTTAATTAATCGAATATCTAAAATAAACCAACTCCAAAACTTTATTCGTAGTAATACTGAAATATTGCAAAGTTATTATCAAAACATATGAATCTTAACCCACCGACTGTATCTATGAAGCCTCTACAGATAAATGGATGCACTGCTAAGGACATGAGATTTCCTGGCTAGTCCTCCGAGTAAACAAAGAAATAGCTAAATAACAATGACTCAAAGGAATACTCCACGAACAAAAGCGGAGCTCACCAGTAGTACTGGAAGTGAGGGAAGTCTTAACCTGTATCCTGCTCGTCAGCAAAACTGGTACGTTGTACCACAGATCAATGCAGGTTCCCTAAAGAGAATATTAGTACCATACATTCTACTCAGTGAGTCTCATCGACCCCCCACTAAAGCAGGGAACGAAACTTTAATAAAATATACATTACAAGCAAAGATTCTAAATGCATGGAAAACATAAAGCTTCTAAGAACAATTCTAAAATAATTGCATAACAGCAGTTTATGAATATTCCAAAAGAAATTCTTTTCTTTTTCTTTCTTATAAAAAAATACTTCACTTTATGCTTCGGGAGTTCCAATTATCCTGACTTATTTCTGTCCTAGTCACTGTGTGATCGACACGGGGTTCAATACCAACCTGATCGAATAGGCCCAATCCACGAGGTGTTACTCGCTTCACGGTTCTCAACGCTCATGTATCATCTGGCTGGGAAAATTCTCAGCAATGAAACCCTCGGCTCGTATGCTCCCTACTTTGGCACAAGTAGTTTCAGGAAGTAAACGCCTTGGTCAGGACCTTCGGCCTGGACGATGACCTCTTTAATAGAGGATACTCTAGAAAATACTTTACTAATAAACTTTTCTGTGTGACCTCGTTAGGGTCTAAATCAACTTCTCAACTTTCTTGACCATTCAAGTCTAAATCTTTTCTGGAACAACCTATACATACTCATACTAGTATCTTTAAATGTAAAGCAATACATAAGCATGAAATAAATTTTCAACAGTATTTCTAAAGATTCTTGCTTTTTTCATGAATTTTCAACATGAAAACGGCATATAAGAATGCCATGACCCCAATTTCTATACAAAGCCAACAATCCCAAAACCGGTAGTATAAGTCAAAAGCTCTACTGAGTTTACTAGAAAATCTCTAAGTACAACTCTTCCAAATAGAAATAAACAGTAAAAAAATTAACTTTTGAAGGTGACTCCGGGCCTACGAACTCGGCGGTAGGTATACCTTGAAGTCTCTAGAGTAATATCTGATCCGATCTAACAATCAACAGACTCTGAAGTACCTGGATTTGCACAAAAATATGTAGAAGTGTAGTATGAGTACACCACGGTCGGTACCCAGTAAGTATCAAGACTAACCTCGGTGGAGTAGTGACGAGGTACAAGTCAAGACACTCACTAGATAAAATAACTCGTGCAGTAGAGAAGTATAAACTAATAATGGAAATCGAAAATCGGTATATGGAAACAAGAACCAACAAGTGATATAAACAGTAAACCAATAAGAACATAGTGAAGTATCATTAAAACCAAATAAGGAACACAAAAGACAATCAATTAGTCAAGCTGAACTAACACAAGTTTCACAACAAAATCACTATGTGATGCTTCGTCTCATAGTCACAAGTCATGGGTCTCAACCCACCAACATATACTCACGGCACCTCGTGCCCACATCTTGCATCACAACCACACAGACAACTCACGTGAAAAATTCTCAATCTTCTCGGTATGATCACAGGCTCACATTCACAATCCGCTCGACATGGTCACAAGCTCACAATCACAATCCACCTGGCATGGTCACATGCTCAATATCAACATGGAAATAGATATAATACAAGAACACATGGGCATAATCAATAAATTTCAAGTTCCATACTCCTGAGCTAGTATAAGTGGTATGCTACGGTGTATGCTTGTGCCAGTGTGCTACTGCAGCCCAAGTCAATAAGTAATATCAAAGATATCGGATAGCTCAACGAACAACAAAGCAAGTCACGTAAGGTGTATGACAAACACAAGGAAAAGAACACCATCACACGAAAATCACCAACACAATGTCTCCAAACCATCATACATCATCCCTGGCATTGCCACCCTTATCTCTCTGATAGCCACCCGTATCATCCGCCCTAACATTATCAGTAGCCACTCTTATCTCTCCTATAGCCACCTGTATCACTCTGTATGATAGCCACCCTTATTGCTCCACCCGGACAATAACATAATAGCCACTCGTATCACTCCGTAAATTCAACAACAATGAGATGTCACCCTTATGCCCGCATAACAACAAAGGTAAAATTCCATCATTATACTCCGCATAACAACAACAGTGAAATGCCACCCTTATACTCCGCATAACAACAATCAAACCACACGATAATTCACATGTTCTATCATCACAACGACAAAACATATCAACTTGTATCACAAATGTTGACCCAAGTCACTGCATGGTTTTGAAGATTGACAAATGCCTACCCAGTTGAACCAGGTCCATCATGGCAAATATACTCGAACGAACCCATTGGCACAAGAACCGTACATGCACAGGAGATAAACATGATCTGTGAATTATCCATGAACTAAGAGGTTGTCTCCTAATGAGAAAAGGTTACAAATTGATAAGAGGTTAGAGTTCGAGTTCAGCAAGGACAGAAACAAAGGAAGGAATTTGAGATAAACACGAAATCTTCCACCAAGGCAGAGTTGCATTAGAACTAAACAAGAACATCTCAACTTCTGGCGCTATATAATGTTGAAGTATTCCTACTAAAGAATTGATCGCACAAAGACAGAATTAAAGCAAGAATTGAAAGCAAAATTACCAGAGAAATTTTGCAAGCAGAATCCTTGTGCGACACAAAGACTACTGACCAGCTAGAAGAACCAGTTCCATCTGTTTGTCTTTCGAGTCTAATTGGTTTTAGTAGGTGATTTAATATTGTATCTTTCAGCTTTATTAGAAGAAATTGTAATAGGTACACACT